>JAWNNB010000714.1:0-95175 GCA_035043285.1 Drosophila subsilvestris | reverse complement strand
TGGGCATAGAAATGCGAGAATCAAAAGAGCACCATTTGGATTTTTGGGATCATACTACCATATATTGTTCGGACTAATGGATGAAGAAGATCGAGAAATCATGGAAAAGAACATGAAGGTGCTTCTCGCAAATCAAAACGATTTGAACTTTCTGATAAAAAAGCAGACAATTGTTGAATCAACTCTTAACGTTTTGACAAGAACGACAAAGGAAGTCAACGAACAATTCAAGGATATTGAAATTCACGTTAACCAGTTAAAACCGACACTCCAGAAGAACTTTTTCATTTATCAAGAATCAATAAGATTCTTTATGCTGATCAAACAACTCAGCATGACGATTACAGAAAGCGAAAGAATTCAAGCAGACATAGTAGGATTCCTGATTGATATCAACCACGGCAAGCTGAACCCAGACTTAATAACCCCAACCCAAATGAATTACGAAGTGCAAAATATTAGAGAGCACTTACCTGAAAAGTATAAGCTACCTGGAAGAGGCACCAATGAAATACAAGCTATATACAAATTACTAACTGCCAGTGGAGCGTTAGTAGACGACAAATTAATTAACAGCGTAAGCATTCCGTTGATAAACAGTCAATCGTCTAGACTTTATAAAATAGTCCCCATTCCCTTGAGACGCACAACCACGTAATGATTCCAGTGGTACGAGAGCCCTATCTCGTTTACAACTTTATGCTGGACTCATATCATGTAATGTCCGAAGCCTTATTACATAAATGTGAACGGACGACTTTAGACGGTTATGTCTGCGAAGGAAATTGGCCATGGGCCAATGCAAATGATGATGCATGCGAAATAGCACCTCTGAAGCCGTCAAGTACCTACCAATGCACATTTGTGGAAGCTAAACCACTACCATTTTGGGTTAAACTAAAAAAGGACAACGACTGGCTCTTCAGAACTTTTAACAAGACATCAGCACATATACAGTGTAACGGGAATCAAGAGATTATAAACGACCTACCGCTTCAAGGGATACTTTCTCTTCAAGAAGGATGTACAGTTCGATCTGGAGGAACTACGCTGTTTTCACCAAAAAAGATTGAGAGTGAATCATCGAAGTCTTTTACTATCCCATTAACAAAAGAAATCGGAGAAATTTCAGAATTCACCTTAAAGCCACTGGGCTCAAGGGTAATCGATAACAGCAAAGAAATCAATGACCTCCAAGAGCGGCTTAGCAAAATACAAAAAGAGAATATCCATCTAAGAGGACTCGACTTCCACCCAGTACATAAGTACAGCGGATCTTTCACACTATTACTTATTATTATTATTTTTGTAGTTTTATTGATTTTTTACATAAGGAAGCAATGCAAATCCAAGGAAACAGTCACCATTTCCCTAGCGGACCGCCGGCAAGATGTTCAGATGATGAACAGAACCAACAGCAGTTCACTTCGCACACAAATACAGTCCACTTGAAGGAGGCCTACAACCCCGCAGCTACTCAACTCTAGCGGATCGCGGGCAAGATGTTCATAAACATGAACAGGAACGATACAGGCCACCCCATAAATAATACAGTCCACTTGAAGGAGGTCACTTAAGAAAAGGGACACCTAAATCTAGGATCGGTTCGACCATAAAGTCATCTACATGGGTTGCGTCGAACCCAAATCTTGTCGCACAGGCACACACACTTGTCACTAACAAGGATGATCATGAACAAGTGCCGCACATTTTTCTTTTCTTAGCATTGGTCTTGGTTTAATTATGTTAGAGTTTCCTATATATAGTGCATAAGTTTTGAGAATAAAAGAGTTCGAATTTACAACTCGTCGCAGTAACTTCAACAAACACCGACTGCCCCCGCTAAAGAGAGTGCCAACGAGGACAAGCCCATCATGTTTTGGTTCATTGTTTCATAGTATTTTTATACCCGTACCCAAAAAGAGTTAAGGGGTATACTGTATTTGTGGTAAAAGTGGATGTGTGTAACGCAGAGAAGGAAAATTTTCCGAGCCCATAAAGTATATATATTCTTGATCAGTATCAATAGCCGAGTCGATAGAGCCATGTCTGTCTGTCTGTCCGTCCGTCCGTCCGTCTGTCCGTCTTGTTTGACGCCTCGTTCTCAGAGACTATAAAATCTATAGCATACTCATGTGATATCACACTGAATCAAGTTTCTTTCCAAATTGTGCCACGCGCCCTTCCGCCTTCACAAAGGACGAAAATCTGTGGCATCCACAATTTTGAAGATACGATAAATCAAAAACGCAGTATCGTAGAGAATGACTATATCTACCAGATTACCAAATCTGGTACAGAGCGGATCATTATTATAGCCAAAATGAAGAAATTAATTTTCAGTTGCTTCCCACCTCCTCTGGCGTTGCTGACGCTACTCATTCTCTTTCCCGCTCGCACACACTCTGCTCTGTGCAATGAGCGAGCAACCCCTAGCGGAGGAGATGTAGAATCTAAATGATAGATGTAGAATATCTGTTCTACATGTTTAATCTACATTTTAGATGTAGATGTAGTTTACAAATGTAGCAAAAAAATGTAAAATGTAAAATTAAAAATTTTTTTTTTATTTCAATCATAAGCTTACAAATTTATATACTGACTGAGTACAGGTATAAAAGTAGAGTCGCGACTAGAAGCGACTCACGTTCCTTCTCGTTTTTGTTCAATCCGTCCCTTGGTTTATCGGGTCGAAAACACCCCTGACCGCCCCGAGAGCTAGCTGGGAACGATAAACCAGGGCAAAAAGGCGGATCGTAGCAAGCTATGCACTTTAATTTACTTTACTTTTCACTTTATCATTTGAGTGCAGTGAAGTGAGTTAAAAAATTATCTTAAATTAAATAAAATAAATAATAAAATATTCATAAATTCATAAAACTAAAGAAAATAATGTCAGACCAACAAATAAGAAGATTGGCAAAAAGACAGGCCAAATTATTGTTCGCCAAAGACAATGCATTATGGGGTATAATGAAAAAAACGCAAGAGTCCGTGACGCAGAACGACGTAGAGCCAATAGTTGATAATTATTTAACACCAAACGTGACAGCTGTTTTTCTGATAGTGATAGTGATAGTGAAAGTGAACAAGAAATTTTATTCGAAAAAATTTCGAAATGGGCTTTCCAATTTGGAATTAGCTTTGCTGTCATCAATGGACTGCTCTGATTATTGCGCGAATGTAACATTACAGTGCCAAAAGATGCACGAACTATTTTAAAGACACCTGGCTGTGTAATAGAGAGAACAGTTGGAGAGGGTAAATACATACACTATGGAGTGACAAGCGGATTGACGGATTTTTTGACAAAGGATTGGAATTTGCCGAATTTAGTTTTAGACTTTGGTCGTTGCTTCGTCCTCTATTCCTTGTCGACTCATTGTTAGGATCTCTATTGTGTGCATGTCGTTATAGTTGTCTCGCTCACTCCAGCGTCTCTCAAGCTAGAGCCCTGCACGAATCCACATGATTAAAAAATCACAGTATACTCATGCCCCTTCAATGCGTTTGATCATTACGAATCATCCCTTCAGTCAGATTCGAATCACCCGAATCACTAAAAACCCGGATCAGAGCACTGCGAATCAATATCAGCAAGATTCGTCGCATGATTCAAAACATACTACGAAGAATCTTCTTTTGTATGCGCGCACATGTACAGTATGTATATGTGTACGTCAACGCGTTGACGTACACACACAGGCACAGAAAGGCACACACACAACTACAGATTTCCACCCCGTCGTCCATCGTCGTACCGGCAAATCAGCCTTTTGGACAACTCGGGGAAGGTGTTCGAAAAGCTAATTGCACGCAGGTTAAGCGATGCCATAGAGGAAGCCGGTGGCCTGTCGACCAACCAGTATGGATTCCGTAAGGGAAGATCGACGCTGGATGCGATAGGGAAGGTCACAACCATAGCGGAGAACGCGAACAGCGGAACACGTTGGAGAGGGGGCACGAAACAGTACTGCCTTCTGGTCACCCTCGACATTAAAAATGCATTCAACACTGCAGACTGGACAAGAACGCTGGAGGCTCTACGCACACTCCGGATCCCAGAATACCTTCTGAGAACGGTGGACAGCTTCCTCAGCGACAGGGTGCTGATCTACGATACGAGCGAGGGGATGGAAACGTACGGGATTACTGCCGGAGTTCCTCAGGGGTCGGTACTTGGGCCGCTCCTGTGGAACACGATGTACGACGGCGTCCTCCGACTACACCTGCCAGACAACGCGACGATTATCGGATTCGCAGATGATGTGATCATCGTAGTGGTGGCAAAGCACCGGGAAGAGGCGGAAGAAGATGAAAACGAGGCAATACGAGCCGTGGAATCGTGTCTGGCCGTAGCGGGGCTCGAGCTAGCTGCCCACAAAACCGAGGCTGTGCTGATCAGCAGCAGAAAGAAGGTGGAGACAGCCAAAGTGTCGGTCGGCGGATTAGACGTCATATCCCAAAGGTCACTTAAATACCTAGGGGTAATGCTGGACACCAGACTGTCGTTCAGGGAACACCTAGAGCATGTCAACGCAAAGGCCGCACAGACATGCCGAGCGCTTTCGAGAATTTTGCTGAACACCAGGGGACCAAATCAGGCAAGGAGGAAACTAATAGCTAGCGTTATCTCTTTACAGATCCTGTATGCTGCCCCAGTGTGGTCCAAAGCGACGAAGGTGCCAAGCTAGGCGAGGAGTCGAGGCAACACACCGCCTATGCGCGATTAGGATCGCCTGTGCGTTCAGGACGATATCCGATGACGCCGCTCTGGTCATCGCGGGACTCGTCCCGGTAGCGGAACAAGTGCGGGAAAAGGTGGAACTCCACGAGCTGGCCCAAACGGGCACCCACACCCCTGTTATGAGAGCAGCGAAGGTAGCAGCTAGGCAGGCGTCCATCGCGAGATGGCAGAGTAAATGGGACTGTTCGACCAAAGGACGCTGGACGCATAGACTCATCTCGGACATCAAGGTCTGGATGGAGCGGAAGCACGGCCAGGTGGACTTCCACCTCACACAGCTCTTGAGCGGACACGGCTTATTCAGGTCGTACCTGATGCGGTTTGGGCACGAAGCAGAGGATTGGTGCCCAGCTTGTGGCCGTGGCATCAAAGAGGACGCCCGCCACGTCTTCTTCGAGTGCCACCGCTTTGAGGAAGAGAGGCGCCTTCTAGAGGAGGAGATAGGTGCAAGGGCAAGCGTAGAACATCTCGTGCCTTGCATGGTAACGGATCCAAAGGCATGGAACGCAACGGCAAAATTTTCAGCAACTATACTGCGGAAACTTCGTGCCGTGGAGAGGGAAAGGAGGGTGCGAGCGGAATGAGACGGAACGGGTGTGCGAAGCAATGCTTGCGGAAGTACCGCGCAGCCTTGCCGTTTTGTATTCCCCACACGAGACCCTAGTGATAGATAGTAATTTAAGTAGCATAATTAAAGATAAAATAAATACAAATGAATACAACAAAAACGAGAAGGAACGTGAGTCGCTTCTAGTCGCGACTCTACTTTTATACCCGTACTCAGTTAGTATATAAATTTAAGAGCTTATGATTGAAATTTAAAAAAAAATTTTAATTTTCAATTTTTTTGCTACATCTGTTAACTACATCTACATGTAAAATGTAAATAATACATGTAGAACAGATATTATACATCTACCATTCAGGGCCGGTTTAAGGGCAGGGCGAGTGGCGGTCGCCCTGGGCGCAACATTTTAGGGGGCGCCAAATTCCCAAGAGAAATTTTTTAAATATATATTAGAATAGCTCAAAGAAGTGCGGAATATTTCGTTTATATTTCGCAACTTGGCCAATATATGTTTCTTAAAAATACTAAGTTATTCTTTATTTTAACATTTATTTTACAATTATTCACAGTTGCTAAGCTAAATGCTTGGCTGATGTAATTATGCCATTCGAATTCATAAATATTGCTGATGCCACATACTTACAATCGGACTGACTTGCCAGAAACTGTTGCTTTGGGAAGCGAGGTTTTTAAAATTTTAACTTTTTAAGTTGTACCTAAGATCTACTATGTCACAAGATGGATTAAACTCTTCGGCTATATTACGAGTATCTATTAAAAATAAGATTTCTTCTCAGCTTGACTTATCGAAGACTAAAGAAAAATTTTCGCAGGCCAACGCACAAAAAGAAACTTGCTTTTAATATAATTTACAAACAAATTTTGTTTGTCTCTTTCTCATAGTCAAATCAAATTTACAAACTTCAACAATTTTGTTGCCTTAACTGGTTCATAAAAAAATAAAAAACGAAATAAAACGAGAAGGAACGTGAGTCGCTTCTAGTCGCGACTCTACTTTTATACCCGTACTCAGTCAGTATATAAATTTATGAGCTTATGATTGAAATTAAAAAAAAAAATTTTAATTTTACATTTTACATTTTTTTGCTAAATTTGTCAACTACATCTACATGTAAAATGTAGATAATACATCTAGAACAAATATTCTACATATACCATTTAGATTCTACATCTCCTCCGCTAGGGGTTGCTCGCGCATTGCACAGGGCAGAGTGTGTGCGAGCGAGACAGAGAATGAATAGCGTCAGCAGCGCCAGAGGAGGTGGGGGAAGCAACTGAAAATTAATTTCTTTATTCTGGCTATAATAATGATCCGATCTGGTTCAGATTCGGCAATTTGATAGATATGGTCATTCTCTACGATACTGCGTTTTTAGTTTTATCGTATCTTCAAAATTGTGGATGCCACAGATTTTCGTCCTTTGTGAAGGCGGAAGGGGGCGGGGCGAAATTTTGAAATACACTTGTAACAGTGTGATATCACATGAGTCTGAAAAAATTTCGTTGCTCTAGCTTTTATAGTCTCTGAGAACGAAAGCTCATGGGGACGGACAGACGGACAGACGGACAGACAGACAGACATGGCTCTATTGACTCGGCTAGTGATACTGATCAAGAATATATGTACTTTATGGGGTCGGAAAATTTTCCTTCTCTGCGTGTACACACATCCACTTTCACCGCAAATACAGTATACCCCTTAACTTTTTGAGTACGGGTATAAAAAATAAAAATTTCCACCCCGAAAGCAAGGCAAAACGAGAGGAACGTGAGTCGCTTCTGTGCGACGCTACTTTTAGACCCGTACTCAGTCAGTTATAAATTTATGAGCTTATGATTGAAATTAAAAAAAAAATTTAATTTTACATTTTACATTTTTGTTGCTACATTTGTCAACTACATCTACATGTAAAATGTAGATAATACATCTAGAACAGATATTCTACACATACCATTTAGATTCTACATCTCCTCCGCTAGGTTGCTCGCGCATGCCAGGGGCAGAGTGTGTGCGAGCGAGAAAGAGAATGAGTAGCCTCAGCAGCGCCAGAGGAGGTGGGGGAAGCAACAGAAAATTAATTTCTTCATTTTGGCCATAATAATGATCCGATCTGTACCAGATTTGGCAATCTGATAGATATGGTCATTCTCTACGATACTGCGTTTTTAGTTTTTCGTATCCTCAAAATTGTGGCTAGTCACAGATTTTCGTTCTTTGTGAAGGCGGAAGGGGGCGGGGCGAAATTTTGAAATACACTTGTAACAGTGTGATATCACATGAGTCTGAAAAAAAATTTCGTTGCTCTAGCTTTTATAGTCTCTGAGAACGAGGCGCTCATGGGGACGGACAGACGGACAGACGGACGGACAGACAGACATGGCTCTATCGACTCGGCTATTGATACTGATCAAGAATATATACTTTATGGGGTCGGAAAATGTTCCTTCTTCCAGTTACACACATCCACTTTTACCACAAATACAGTATACCCCTTAACTCTTTTTGAGTACGGGTATAAAAACCGAAAATTTGTGTATTGCTTTCTCGTTCTCTCTACCTGAAAATCAAGTGGAGAGTAAAAGAGAGAAAAACTGAACTGTTCGGATCTGATAGTAAAAATTATGAATCAGTGATCCGTTCGGTCCATTTTAGGCGTATGATTCGAATCACTGAGAAAGCCGAATCGCTGATTCAATTGATCGGCTCGTAGGACCGAATCACTGCGAATCGATTCATTTGCCCGTTCATGCAGGGCTCTATCTCAAGCACAGCGTCGTTCACTTGATCTTCGTTTTATCTATTTCATTCTCGTCGTTTGGTTTTTATCGTCCTCTTCATCAGTGTCGTCTTCATTTGTGTCGTCTGCATCATCGTTGTCCTAATCGTCGTTGTGTCGTCAGATTCGAAAGAGGAGCACCATTTTCCGCATTGTGATTTATGTTCAAAGTCACACATATTGAAACAAGATCAAGGTCAGTTAGTTTTGCGTGTAAGTATACGCGCTTTGCTGCAAATCTGGCGTCGTTTTCGTCGTATTCGAATCCACTAAGTTCGCGCAACCGGCTTCTGTTATTTCGGTCTTCTTCTCGTTCAAACACGAATTTGTGCAATGCACAAATGCTTGACTTCGTTGCCCTTCGAATGCTTTTTTGGAATAAACTCGTTTAAACGCGTCATTTTGCTGAGGGAAAAAAATCGTCTATTCTTTTTCTCCGCATCTTGATTTTGTTGATATCCACGTCGTTGTTTGTTCTCAAGCTGCGTCACTCGTACCGCCGTCGTCTTACCGTCACATATAGGTCTTTTATTGTACTTATTTCTTACACGCGTTCCTAAACAAGGAATTTTTGCTCAACTCCCGGACGAGCCTCCAAAATGTGGTGGTTTTGGTTTATGTCTGGACGTTGATATGCAATGACTGCACCATCAAGTGGCCCATGCGACACCACGCCGAAGCCTGTTACGCGCGGAACCCAGGCTAGAATCGCAGCCCCTCCTCCCGCCCAACCGCAGTAACATCAACAAACACCGACTGCCCCCGCTAAAGAGAGTTCCAACGAGGACAAGCCCATCATGTTTTGGTTCATTGTTTCATAGTATTTTTATACCCGTACTCAAAAAGAGTTAAGGGGTATACTGTATTTGTGGTAAAAGTGGATGTGTGTAACGCAGAGAAGGAAAATTTCCCGACCCCATAAAGTATATATATCTTTATCAAGGTTTCCTAATCGAGCCCAGGCATCCTGTGAGAGTGTCCCGGCGACTAATTCGGCAAATCTCCTTCGTCGATCATCGACTGTTCCCTCGTTACCAAATCCGAACTCCTCCGCGAGAGTTTCGAGCTCGTCTTTCCGGAGTTTGTAAATCCAGCTGGTGGAGACCCCTGGATTGGTGAGGTGTCCTTCCGAGTAGAGATCGACGGGTGGTTCGTGCCTGTATCCCTCCATGTTTTACTTTTGATTGGGCACTTGACTTACTTGTTTTTGAGCACTGTGACACTTTTCTTTTGCACTTTTCTTCGACGCGTAAACTTGGTCGGATTTCGCGTGGGCACGATTATAGGTCTCGCGGTTATTGGTCCTTACTATCTCGTCTTTTTCGGTCGGCAGTGGGTCTTTAATCCACGAAGTCCTTTTAAGTTTCCAAAAAGTCCTTTAAAGTCCCTGCTCGGGCGCCACTTGTGAGATCCTATTTCAGGCTGGGATATGCATCAGTCCTGTCCAGGGTCCGTTTACAAGGAATTTGTATTTGTTAAGGACTTTAAATTTCCGGACTCGCCTTTGAATTGAGAGAGTAAGGTGTGCTGAAGAAATCGTAGAATTCTTACTATCAAGAATGACTCAAAGCTTGTTGTTTTGGTTTTGTCTGTAATGTTTAATTCACTTTTTATTCGGGTTTTTGTTTACATTGATGTGTTGTAACCAGAAGCGGTGGCTGGTGGACTGCCGAGTGTGGTATCTGGTGAATTGCCCAGGTATTGTCTCTGGGATTCTGGCTGATGAACTGCCCTTTCTTCGGTGATTCTTGCGCTTTTTATGTCATTCGTCGGCGGGTAACATCGTACGTCAGATCCCGGCGTCAGCGACTTTTTACATTGATTTCCGCTTGTTTGTTAAACGATCGGGTGTTATTTATTTTTATGCTTAATCGGTAAAAGATATTGTACCACTTCCATAAAGGTGGGTCAGTGGGTTTTGATTGATTTCTGCTTTGGTCGTATGTTACAATTTTATGCTTACTTAGTAGAACATGGTGTACCACTTCCATAAAGATAAGTCAGTGGGTTTATGAGTGATTTCTGTTGCGTCTGCACTCCGGAAATCGTATGGTGAATATGGGCTTGCTTCTGTTGGCTTGCCTTCTTGTGCAATCATGCCATGATATTTCTCATGCAGGTCAACTGATGCTGGCGATTGTGAAATATCTTAAGAGTGGTAAGAGCGAGAATTGCCTCATTGCGAAACAACGCAATGGGTGAGGTGCTTTAATTTTGCTGTCTGTAAAAACGTATTGTTGTCGATTGTGCAACACGTGATATGGGAAGTGCAACGAGGGTTCTTCCAACTCTTCTTGGCAGGGGATTATTCTAAATATACGGTGCTTCTTATATTAGGGTGTAGATAGTATAGCCTAAGGAAATGTAGCGATCCATGGTTCCCATGGTTCGTTACAGTATCATTTCTTGTTGCATCATATAATGGCTTTGTTTTTATTGCGAAATCTTTGATGAACCTCCTAAAGTAAGAACATAGACCAATAAAGCTTTGAATTTCGTTAACTTTTTTGGGTAATGGGAAACTATTTATGGCGTCTATGCACATATGCCATTTCTTGTTACTGTTACTGCAAAAATTCGCATTTATATAGTCGAAGATTGTCTACTACTCTTTAACAAAACTTCTTTAAGTATCTCAAAGTGAGTATTGATATCTTCTGAAGCAATCATTATGTCATATAAATAAAAATAAGTCGAGTTTCCTTCCTGACGCTATAACTCCAGAACGCACGAACCGATTTCCACGGGTTTGCATTCGTTGGAAAGGTCTCGAGATCCGTGAGGTTTATACCAAAGAAAATTCACGAAAAATTTAAACAGAAAAGCGGGAAAATGTATTTGTATTATCTACTATATACTACAATACAGCGCCATCTCTGATACATAGCATGTACTACAAACCAATATTTTAAGTAGGCGCCGGTGCGTGATCACGTGTATTGTGAAAATTTGTATTCAATTTCAACAGCAGGCATTTGTCTTTAAGGTGGTAAGTTGAACTGTGTAAATTATGTGGATCGTGCATTTGAGGTTAAATTCACCACTCTGTCCACAGTCCAAAATGCCTAAAGGACGACGTGCGAACATCGGACGCCGCACAAGACATGCAAGCCAGCAACAAGTGTATTCACAGAACTTAAGAGAAGAAAGACAAAATATAATAATGGAAAATTCCCGATTGGGACAGCGCGTGAGGACAAGAAGATCATTGTCATCATACAATCGCTTGGCATTCCAATATGATCCCACTGCGAACTACAGTGATGATGAAAATTTAGATATTGGACCAATGACGACTATATGCCGATATTGCAATGCGTTAAAGTTCAAAAGAGAAACGGCTGGATTGTGCTGCGCAAGTGGAAAAGTCAAACTGGATCCATTACTTACACCACCACAGCCACTGAAACCATTGTTCGATGGAAGTGATCCCGATTCCAGCCATTTTCTTCAACACATCCTTGAATACAATAACTGCTTTCGCATGACTTCCTTTGGAGCTAATATCATTCGAGAAGGCGGCTTCATGCCGACTTGCATGGTAAAAGATACAACACACATAACCAATCACTCACACCAACACAATGAATTCCAACACGTAACAACTACATATACACCATCACACGATCAGAAGTTACACCGGAAAACATTTGTCATTTCGTTGATTTTGGCCACTATTCGATCAAGATGTGACATAGCTTTGGCGTTAGCATCATCTGGAATTGCGGCGACTCTTCTAGATGGCGGTCGTACTGCACATTCTGCGCTTAAGTTGCCACTCAATTTAAACACAATTGATACTCCAACATGCAATATTTCCCGATCCAGTGCAATGGGAAAATTGTTGATGCAATGCAAGCTCATTGTTTCGGATTAGTGCACAATGGCACATAAGAAATCACTTGAAGCACTTAACTTCACACTGAAGGATCTTCGGCGAAATTCAATCAACAAACGAAATGTTGCATAAAACGAAGCCATCTGGTGGCGAAACGGAGTTCGCCGGGTTTGCTAGTGTCATATAAATAAATAATTACTCTACCATCTTTGACCATATCAGAGAAAATTTTATTTATGTATCTTTGAAACGTATGTGCATCTCATACGTTCTCTAGACCAAATGCCACTCTGGTGTATTCAAATTGTCCTAAAGGCGCTGCACAGTGGGCGCTCCCATACGACAAAAATAAAAAAGGCGAAATCGAAATTTTACAATTTTGATCATTTGGATCATCTCATAGATAAATTGGCTTTTTGAATCCAGTGTTTTTTTCAGTGTGACCATTCGCTCTTTGCAAAAAAAACACTTTAAAGTTAAGCCACGTGCTCGGCAGTTTATTGCGTTCTGAGTTCTCAGAAAGTAAACCTCATCTTTCAACATAAAAAACGTATTTAAAATAAACTCCAATAACTTTGAAGTAATATGGATATCGTTCGTACAGGTATAAAGCTTAATTAAAACCAAAAAACTATTTGTAGATTGTTGTGTGTCGTCCAAAAATCGAATATAACCAAATTGTCTTTTGTGAGCGTTTTTTCCGATTTCGAACTTCTCTTAAGCTTTTAGTTCTGATCGACACCGATCGCCAGGTTCATCTTTATGTTGATCATAGATGCATATCTTAAGATCAAAATAAGACTAGAATCATCTGCCTTTTGCTGCCTTTCCTGAAGAAAATGTGGATCGGAGTGCAAAAGGTATTTGTGCCTGTTATTTGTGTTTTTTTTCGTAGTTATTGCTCTTTTGTGTGTTTTTTATTGTTTACTTGTGTTTTAAATATCAAATTTATATATTTTCTTTATAAATAACGTTACGTTTTTTATTCATTTAAACTTCAGACCCTCTTATAAGTGGATTTAGAAAATAACCATGTAAAAAGAGAACTTTACAATAAGAGTCTGTCTTTGATTTATTTGAACATATATACATTGGTTATTTTTTATTTGCAGCCATATTAATAATTTATTGTTTACATAATAATAAATTTAATTGATTTAAAGTAAATAAATTTGTCTCCTGTAGTAGTTTAAGGCATAATTTACTCGCTTTTTATACCCGTACTCAAAAAGAGTTAAGGGGTATACTGTATTTGTGGTGAAAGTGGATGTGTGTAACGCAGAGAAGGAAAATTTTCCGACCCCATAAAGTATATATATTCTTGATCAGTATCAATAGCCGAGTCAATAGAGCCATGTCTGTCTGTCTGTCCGTCTGTCCGTCTGTCCGTCCCCATGAGCGCCTCGTTCTCAGAGACTATAAAAGCTAGAGCAACGAAATTTTTTTTCCAGACTCATGTGATATCACACTGTTACAAGTGTATTTCAAAATTTCGCCCCGCCCCCTTCCGCCTTCACAAAGGACGAAAATCTGTGGCATCCACAATTTTGAAGATACGATAAAACTAAAAACGCAGTATCGTAGAGAATGACCATATCTATCAAATTGCCGAATCTGAACCAGATCGGATCATTATTATAGCCAGAATAAAGAAATTAATTTTCAGTTGCTTCCCCCACCTCCTCTGGCGCTGCTGACGCTATTCATTCTCTGTCTCGCTCGCACACACTCTGCCCTGTGCAATGCGCGAGCAACCCCTAGCGGAGGAGATGTAGAATCTAAATGGTAGATGTAGAATATTTGTTCTAGATGTATTATATACATTTTACATGTAGATTTAGTTAACAAATGTAGCAAAAATATGTAAAATAATTTTTTTTTTAATTTTAATCATAATCCTATATATTTATATACTGACTGAGTACGGGTATAAAAGTAGAGTCGCGACTAGAAGCGACTCACGTTCCTTCTCGTTTTTATTAAATATATAAATAAGGGCACCAAGAAGGGCGTATGTGCTTATACCCACTCCCAAAATATTCCAAAAAGTATTCTGGTAATGCAATAACGTGTGGTGACAAGTGCGCCCACTGTGCGTTGTAAACGAGGTGTATTTGATACAATCCTCATGCATGAATATATGTTGAAACCCATTTTTTAGATCTAGCTTGGAAAATAACTTCTTGTTCGCTAGCCTTTCTAAGAGATCATCTATCAAAGGGATTGGATAGTTGTCTTTTATAGTTACTTTGTTCAGCCTACGATAATCAACACATAATCTAAGCTCACCAATCTTTTTTCATTTAGAACTATTTGGGACACGATTCGCTGGGATTTATATAACCTATTCATCTATTCACGTATATAACCTTTTCATCTAAAATCTTTTGTACTTATATTTTTCTATTAATCTCCGCGGTGGACAATTGAATGGCTTATCATTCTCCACCGTGATTTCCATTACAGTTTTTACTTTGGGCTTAAGCGATATATTGGCTAGCAAATATTGTTCTTCAAACATACGCTCGAATTGTTCTCTTACTTTGTAATTAATTTCTTCCCTCTTGCACAACATTGATGGCTAACATTTCTTTATCAAAATCGTTTAGCTCGCTTTCTACGTTGACGTCTACGTTTTCATTATCTTGTATATGTACATTGTTTTTAAAAGGATTCGAATTCGCTACTTCTGGCTTTGAATTAGTAATATTAATTTTGTTTTTCGATTTAGTTTTGTGATAGCTCGCTACATTGACTTGATCTTTTGGCTCCACTATTTCCGCTACTATTGACTATGGCTCTACTTTTGACTTTTCTTTTGACTCTACTGTTGAGAAATTACGTTGTGTTATACTCTTTGTTGTTTCTGTGATTCCTACCCTTACACAGTTATTATACCATTTTACATCGATCAATATTGTCTTAATATTGTTCACTGAAATTAATTATAAATTGCATAGCTCTTGGAAATCTCTACCTAGTACCATGTTGTCCCCTCGGAGAACTACCATCTTGCCGCGATGAGGGGGCCTAGTAAGCGTAAGGAACCCAAGAGCTATACCGGCGGTAGAGTATGCTGCCAGAAGGGCCACCCAAGCCGGGCAGGTCATGGGCGAGCGCCGAAGCCAAAAGTAGTTCACCCTGGAGGTAGGGATAAAACTCATCCGTTATGGGGGAGTGTCCGATAACGAAAAAACAGTTATGGTGCAGCTAGTCGGAGTCAGTGTCCGGAGGCAGAGTTGACGAAAGGCCTTCTCTCGCCGGACATAACGAGGAGCCGCAGAATGCGGAGCCACAAGCCACGGCCCCCAACATCCAGGTCGATTCGGGTCCACTACCTGCGACGGACGAGGAGAGGACGGAGCCTGAGACCCTACGCAAGCGGCTGTGGGGATACAGGGCATCGGCAAAATACGTGCGTGGTGTTAGCCAACGACCCCCGATACGCTGACCGCTGGGTAAACGAGTCTCAAAAGAGCACGAGCAAAACGTGCGGAGGTATGAGCGGCTAAATGGAGTCCCCCCGAGCGCACACGCGACAGTGACAGAGGACCCAAAACCAATGACTTCAGCTTCAGCAGAAGCTGGCACCAACCCTCAACGTCAACTTTTGCGAACGCGCGAGTAAGAGAAGGGAAAAAGGTGTCCGGGAAGCAGAAGCGGAAGACCACACCTCCGACGCAGAGCACGGTGAGTGCCAAGGCACCACCAACGCCTTCTGTACAGAAGGCACCGGTGGAGCCGACTGGTCGAGAGCCAAGATTCAAACGGCAGAGGACGGATGGCTCCACAAAAGCTTCCGAGCCGCAAAAGGCGACCCAAAGGACATTCTGGCAAGCCTCGGATCGCCGCCTGAGCCTCAGGTAGCCATAATCGACCAAGTCACCAAGAGGGGAAGATATCGGACGTCAATTGGCTGAAGCAGAATCGGAGATCCTGACCGCCATGAAGGATGCCATTGTATGCGCAGATAACCAGTTTGTCTGCGAGTTCAAGGGTATCAAGTGGTATAAGGAGTGCCAAAGCAGTGGATCAGCAGTGGATCAGATTCCCAGTAGAACGATAATGAAGGTGTGCATCCCTCCCCCGATCAAGGCGGATGAGGACACACTCGTTCCGATCAAGGCACAGAACCGGATCCTGGAGACATCTGACTGGACCATCACAAGGGCGATAGCGCGAGACAAGGGGAACGGCAAGGAACTCTGTATCATCATAGGTCAGGACAGACTTGCCAAACTCCTTGCAACGGACTGCCGCACATCATTTGGTATGGGCACCCTGGCGGCAGCCTGTATCGTGGTAAGGAACGAGCATTATATTCTGTTTTCTTCCAGGTATAGCACTCCGGACCTAACAGTCGGCCTATGTGAGAGGAGGAACGGGAAAAACCTATACCTGGCCTCTGCATATTTTCCGTACGAAGAAGAAGAACCACCCTCGGAGGATGTCGGGGCTCTGATCCACAAAGCGCGGAGGGAGGGACTAAACATTGTCCTAGGCTGTGAAGCGAATGCCCAACGGACATCATGCCTTGGGGTCACCGGATCTCTCAAATCCACCCAGTAGGCCGCTCTGGACACCATGTTAGACCTGGAACCGATAGACCTCCACTTTAAGTGCAGGGCTGAGACCATTTCCGCTAGGCTACTAGCCGCGCATCTCTTCAAGTCATCGCCTTATGGTCACGCTACTATAATTCGTAAGGAAGAATGTGGAACGTATGTATGTATTCCAGGTGGAGATATATGCAGTATGGCCAGCGGAAAAGTTTGTATACACCCTGGAGATACCTCCAAGGAACATAGCAATCTGCGTCGACAGTCAGGCTGGCATCAAAGCCCTGGTATCCTGCAAGACCACAAGCAGACTCGTACGTGACACGGTGGACGCACTGAATCAGATCAGCGCGCACTCAATCACACTCACGTGGGTTTGGGGTCACACCGACATATCGGGCAACGAGAGTGCGGACGAGTGCGCCAGAACTGGATCGGCTAAGCCAATATCGGTCGCAGTCAGCGACCTACGGAGGCCACTGCGGGACATCATCTCGCAGATGTTGGGCCGAGCAAGAACGAGATCGGACATGAGGTGGAACACCACACCCAACTGTGAGATCTCTCGCAGCTTTTGCCCCACTACGACCCTAAACGCACCAAGACGCTCCTAAGCTTCAGGAAGAGTCGGGTGCCAACACTGACGGGAGCTATAACGGGGCACTATGTCATCGGCCGCATGGCCACAAGGTACAGACTGCCCCACCATGACTTCTGCCGCAGCTGCAGGGACAAGGAGGAAAAAGAGAGCATCCAGCACCTTCTCTGCAACTGTCCTGCACTCATGGGAAGGCATCGTAGAATACTCGGCTGCGCCTTCTATTTAGACCTTGACAGCCTGGCAAACATGCCTCTATAGAAACTGGTGCTCTTTGTTGAGGCCTCGAGATGGTTAGCGAAACCTCCCTAGGCACCGGACAATATTCCGTGACGAGTGTGGGCATCACAATGGGCAGAATTGCCTCCGATTTGGTCGACAGCCCTATAAACCTAACCTAACCCAACCATGTTGTACTTTGTAGACTCGTAGTTCACGACCATAGCTTCAATATTAACCGTTTTACTTTAAGTCATAATGTAAAAAAAATTTTTAATTTACTATTATTTATTCCAACATAATCTTCATGTCATTCAGTGCTACGAATTTTAAGTCCTTCAGGAATTATTAATTGTTTAAGAAATGAGATCGGAATCGGATCGAGTCTAGGAGGCACTCTACTTTGTCAGAACAATGAAGAAATTTTATATTATAACTAGCTGACCCGGCGAACTCTGTTCCGCCTTAAGGGAAGATTTTGGAATTTATAAATTTTTTTTGTATTAGAAAAATTACAACAAAATAATGCAATACCTACATTAATTATTATTTGTGTATTTTAGTACATAGCTTGCTCTTCACTTAAGTACCTTGTGATACACGACATTTTTTGTTTTATCATCAGGTGAAAAACAAACAACGCAGACGGACTTCTGACCCGTGAACATGCCACATATAATTGACCATGGGAAAAACATGGATGTTCTAGATTCAAACCACAAACTTTTAAGGTTTGGCCTTCTGATTTGTTGATGGTCATGGCAAATGCAAGACGGATCGGAAATTGAAGTCTTTTAAATTCAAACGGCATATCGGTTGTGATCATCGGGATCCTCAGAATGAGAACTTCCTCAACTTTAAATTTTCCTTTTAGTATCGTCACATTGTGAGATCCTATTTCAGGCTGGGATATGCTTTCAGTCCTGTCCAGGGTCCGCTACAAGAAATTTGTAGTTTTGTGAGCTTTAAATTCCTGGACTCGCCTTGTACCGAAGTGAGAGAGTATGTTCATATCCAATACCCACTGTACCAGTGTACTTAAGGGGAACACACTGTAACACTTTGTTGCAGTGTTTATGTAATTAAAAGTCCCAGACATAACTTGAGCTATTGTATTACGATCGCCCAAGAATGCCTCGAGCGACACAAGTGCAGCGTCAACATATTCCCATGACTTGACGGCACATGCACACACATATACACATACATATTCCCTCGCGCCCTCGCTGTCAGCAGCGCTGGGCATAGACACATATATACAAAGATACATTGCGGCCGCTCCGCTGCCGGCGTCTCGGGCAGCGCAGCTACGCGGCCATAGGCTAAGAAACTTAAAGAATTATTTCAACGTTTCAATCAATAAAGTTTGACCAAGAAGAACGGATGTTCTTATCATCATATATTCTGTCCATACACGGAGTGATTATTTATATTACATGGCGACCGTGACAAGTGTAATCAAATGCATATTTACCGGCGGAAAACGCAAATAAAATACAATACAAAATCAAGTGTAATCAAATGCATATTTACCGACGGAAAACGCAAATAAAATACAATACAAAATGAAGTATAATCAAGTGTATATTTACCGACGGCAAACACAATAAAATAACGAAAAAGGAAAGCAATTTAATGTTGGAAGCAGATAAAACTAATGGTCTTCAGTTTTCAAGGAATTCACATTCATTCAGAGGGAGTGCTGATATTGATGAAAGTCCTTTCAAAGGCACCGACAACGCTACATAGAGCGTGCGCTGACCTATACTGACCTGTGCGATGACCAGCACCGGCACCGCCTGAGCCCAGAGGCCACGGACATCAGCAGCAGCAACAACAAGCGTGAGAGGCCTACCGCCCCTTACGCCAACGAGGGAAAACTGGAGATAGATCTCCTCAACGCTGCTCCTATCGAGCAAAGGGACAAGCCAAGCCTACAGGAGGCTCTAGAGGCTTGTCCAATCGATGGACCCCGCCCACTCACGATAGCTGAGTACCGGGCACGGCAGAATCCAAAACAACAGGAGAAAACAAAGAAGAAGCGGGGAGGAAAGAAAATTAAACTCCTCCGCCAACGGCGCCTGGCCCAAGAAATGGTGCGCGCAGCAACCACGGCAGAAACCAAAGAACTACATGAACGAGAACTGGACAGACTGGAAGAAGAAATTGGAATTCGTAAAAAACAACAACTTACTTAAAAAACTTCATTAAATATTACACATGTTACGTTAAAAAAAAAAAAAATTTATTTTTAAAAACCCTCAAGTAGATGCGTGAAAACGCTGCTTGAAAAAAAAAACTAACCAAACACAAGTAGGCTTTGACTAACAACATATGGCTGATATTTTAATTATATCGAGCACCAAATTGTAAATCAGTCATATGTAACTAAATCTATTTTCATTTTCCTTCTAAAAATTTTTTTTATTTTTGAGCAATTACATATGTTAGAAGAAATTTCAAAAAGAGTATAAATTTGTATCATTTTTTTTTCTCCATAAAAATCCAATTTAAATCTTAAAATAAAACCATGGGCTGGTTTGGTTCTGATGACAGTCAGACCAAGGACAATACGGCCAATGTGGTCAATAATGTAAAAATTATTGATCACACCGATGGTATACAAGGAGTCTAGGAGGCACTCTACTTTGTCAGAACAATGAAGAAATTTTATATTATAACTAGCTGACCCGGCGAACTCTGTTCCGCCTTAAGGGAAGATTTTGGAATTTATAAATTTTTTTTGTATTAGAAAAATTACAACAAAATAATGCAATACCTACATTAATTATTATTTGTGTATTTTAGTACATAGCTTGCTCTTCACTTAAGTACCTTGTGATACACGACATTTTTTGTTTTATCATCAGGTGAAAAACAAACAACGCAGACGGACTTCTGACCCGTGAACATGCCACATATAATTGACCATGGGAAAAACATGGATGTTCTAGATTCAAACCACAAACTTTTAAGGTTTGGCCTTCTGATTTGTTGATGGTCATGGAAAATGCAAGACGGATCGGAAATTGAAGTCTTTTAAATTCAAACGGCATATCGGTTGTGATCATCGGGATCCTCAGAATGAGAACTTCCTCAACTTTAAATTTTCCTTTTAGTATCGTCACATTGTGAGATCCTATTTCAGGCTGGGATATGCTTTCAGTCCTGTCCAGGGTCCGCTACAAGAAATTTGTAGTTTTGTGAGCTTTAAATTCCTGGACTCGCCTTGTACCGAAGTGAGAGAGTATGTTCATATCCAATACCCACTGTACCAGTGTACTTAAGGGGAACTCACTGTAACACTTTGTTGCAGTGTTTATGTAATTAAAAGTCCCAGACATAGTCCCAGATCGCCCAAGAATGCCTCGAGCGACACAAGTGCAGCGTCAACATATTCCCATGACTTGACGGCACATGCACACACATATACACATACATATTCCCTCGCGCCCTCGCTGTCAGCAGCGCTGGGCATAGACACATATATACAAAGATACATTGCGGCCGCTCCGCTGCCGGCGTCTCGGGCAGCGCAGCTACGCGGCCATAGGCTAAGAAACTTCAAGAATTGTTTCAACATTTTAATCAATAAAGTTTGACCAAGAAGAACGGATGTTCTTATTATCCTATATTCTATACACGGAGTGATGGTATACATTACATGGCGACCGTGACAGCGGCTCTACACATGTAGAACGATGTACTAAATGGACAGTGAAATAAAAGAAAAAAAAATCAAGTATAATCAAGTGTATATTTACCGACGGCAAACACAAATAAAATAAAGAAAAAGAAAAACAATTTGAGTGTTGGAAGCAGATAAGAATAATGGTCTTCAGTTTTCAAGGAATTCACATTCATTCAGAGGGAGTGCTGATATTGATGAAAGTCCTTTCAAAGGCACCGACAACGCTACATAGAGCGTGCACTGACCTACACTGACCAGTGCGATGACCAGCACCGGCACCGCCTGAGCTTAAAGGCCCCGGACAGCAGCAGCAGAAAAAATATAAGCGCGAGAGGCCTGCCGCCCCTTGCGCCATCGTTGGATACACACTGGAGACGGATCTCCTCAACGCTGCTCCTATCGAGCAAAGGGACAAGCCAAGCCTACAGGAGTCTCTAGAGGCTTGTCCAATCGATGGACCACGCCCACTCACGATAGCTGAGTACCGGGCACGGCAGCAACCAAAACAACAGGAGAAAAAGAAGAAGAAGCGGGGAGGAAAAAAATTAAACTCCTCCGCCAACGGCGCCTAGCCCAGGAAATGGTGCGCGCAGCAACAACAGAGGAAACCAAAGAAATACATGCACGAGAAGTGGACAGACTGGAAAAAGAAATTGGCATTCGTACAAAACAACAACTTCCTTAAAAACTTCATTCAATATTACACATTTTACATTAAAAAAAAATTTACATTTAAACCCTCAAGTAGATGCGTGAAAACGCTGCTTGAAAAACACTAATCAAAACAAAAGTACAAAAGCTTTAACTAACAACATATGGCTGATATTTTAATTATATCGAGCAACAAAATGTAAATCAGCCTTATGTAACTAAATCTCTTTTCATTTTCCTTCTAAAATTTTTTTTATTTGAGCAATTACATATATCAGCAGAAATTTCAGAAAGAATATATTTTTTTATCTTTTTTTTTCCATAAAATTCAATATAAATATAAAAATAAAACCATGGGCTGGTTTGGTTCTGACGACAGTCAGACCAAGGACAATACGGCCAATGTGGTCAATAATGTAAAAATTATTGATCACACAGATGGTATACAAGCACTGTTTGTGTTACTTTTAATACTGACAATAGTACACTACAGTTTTTGCTTATTTTATATGTCAAACATAACAAAATCATAAAAAGAAGATATATGAGCAGAGCAATTAACCTAGATAGAATCTAAAAAAAAAATTATGACGACATTGAAAATAATAGAAGAAGTTTACAGTAGAGACTCCGATTTTTCCAATAGAATTATACAATTGGTCTCAACGACCCCGAGGAGCATAATAGAGCTCGAATATATGTACATGGATACATTTGAACTAGAATTTTCACCCTTAATACATTGTTCAAGAACACAAAAAGCAATTGTGTTGACTACCATTCCAGGTATGAAAGTAAAGTCAGTAAGGAATGAACACCCCATTTTAGGCAGAGTCATTGACTTTGTAATATTCAAATCCTAAAAGAAAAAAAATACATGGCCTGGCTTACGATCTGTGCTAAAGTTTGTACACTTAGAGCAGATTTCGATAAGTCCTATAAATGCTTAACGCAAAACAGACCTACTCAAAATAGTACGGTCATTAAACATGCCACCAATTTAGTACACATATACAATGAAGTCAGAGAGCTTTTCCTTGACAATAAACACAGACTTGCCGATATACATTGGTTTCAAGCTACAGACATTTTTAACCGTCTAAGGGAACGATTAATTATCGTTAAAGATAAACTCAATTTGGACATACACGTACCAACACTTCTCAACACAGCAGCAACATATATACCAGTTGTAGAAGCGGGACCAAGGTCAATAAGTCCCAGACCCCAAAACATAAAAAATATTAGCATCATATCGGAAGACGATTCTCAATCAAATCGA
Organism: Drosophila subsilvestris; assembly: GCA_035043285.1. Classification (NCBI taxonomy): domain Eukaryota; kingdom Metazoa; phylum Arthropoda; class Insecta; order Diptera; family Drosophilidae; genus Drosophila; species Drosophila subsilvestris. Next base: position 72,224 of record JAWNNB010000714.1, on the reverse strand, counting down.
TCGAACCTTCCCGTACACGACGACATCCCGTCGACTAGCACAAGATCAAACGACCACAATAATCAAAACACCAATATGTCTCAGTCAAATATAGAGTTCATAAATACAGCATCGAAGCTCATCCCAGACTTCGATGGGAAACCAGAAAACCTTCAAAGTTTTTTGGATGCACTTAGCATTGTAGACGCCATTAAAGGCGCACATGAGCAACTAGCGATCTCCATAATAAAAACAAAACTTAAGGGATCAGCTAGAAACCTGATTGGAGAAGAAAATACCTTAGCTCAGGTAATCTCCAGGCTCAGGGTTAATGTCAAAGGCGAGTCAGTGGAAGTTTTATCAGCAAAACTGATGAACCTCCAACAACGAAACAAAACAGCCAACCAGTACACAAAAGAGGTTGAGCAAATGACTAAAGCCTTAGAGGGAGCATACATAACAGATGGACTTCCTCTAGAACTGGCCACAAAATATAGCACACAACATGCTGTTAAGGCCATGACAACAAATTGCTCAATAGACAAAGTAAAATTAATCATGCAGGCTGGCACATTCAATACGATGAATGATGTCATTTCAAAATTTGTTGGTAGTTGCACAGACGCTACAGGGAAGAGTGATGCAGTATTGTATTGCCGCCAAAACAGAGGTAACCGGAATGGTAACTCGTTCAGAGGCAGATACAATAATAATCCCAATTATACCAATACCTACGGTAATAATAGCAGTTTCAGTAACTATAATCGTTACAGAAATAACCGAGGTAATCGTGGAAACGGTTACCGTGGAAATTCCGCAAGAGGACGACCCGGTTATAATAGCACCAACAGACAAAACAAAGGTATAGACCTAATGTCCGAGTAGCACAATCGGAAACCAGCAAGCCCTTCAGATGCCCTACACTATTCATGCAATCAATCTCAATTTAAATATATATGCAAATTTTTCTAATGCACAGACAAATAAGAACTTAACATTTTTAATAGATACTGGAGCAGACATTTCCATTCTGAAAGATAATACAATAGATTCCACGTTAATAAATACAGAAAAAATTATTAACATACAAGGAATAGGACAAGGAGTAATAAACTCCATTGGTATAGCTTCAATAGAAATTCAAACAACAAAATATATTATTCCTCACGATTTCCATATAGTTAATTCAAATTTTGCAATACCATGTGATGGAATAATAGGCATTGATTTCATAAAAAAATACAATTGCCAACTTGACTTCAAACCATCGGAAGATTGGTTTATAATTAGACCAACTAATTTAAATTTTCCTATTTACGTACCAATTACGTACACAGCTGGAAACAACTCAACACTACTACCAGCACGTTCAGAAGTAATCAGAAAAATAAAACTTAGCTCTTCAGAACAAAATGTTCTAATTCCAAACCAGGAAATACAACCTGGAATTTTTATAGCAAACATGATAGCAACAACTACCATGGCTAATGTCCGATTGTTAAATACCACAACAAATAATCAAATGGTGGATTTAAGCAAAATTAAATTTGAAACCTTGTCCGATTATGAAATACTAAAAGTTAATGAAACAGAAAGAACTGAAACAGTCCTCAAAGAATTGAAGAAAAATTTCCCACCACTTTTTAAAGAAACATTGGAAAAATTATGCAGAAAATATACTGATGTATTCGGAATAGATGCCGAATCAATCACAACTAACAATTTTTATAAGCAAAAATTGAGATTGAGGGATGATGAGCCAGTTTATATCAAGAACTATAGAAGTCCTCATAACCATATTGATGAAATTCAATCCCAAGTGAAAAAATTAATAGACGATAAAATAGTGGAACCCTCTGTGTCAGAATATAATAGCCCTCTGTTACTAGTACCAAAAAAATCTCTCCCAGGCTCGGATAAAAAAAGATGGCGTTTAGTAATTGACTACCGCCAAATAAATAAAAAATTACTGTCAGATAAATTTCCTTTACCGAGAATAGACGATATACTCGATCAACTGGGACGAGCAAAGTACTTCTCATGTCTAGATCTAATGTCTGGATTTCACCAGATAGAACTAGAAGATAACTCAAGAAATATAACGTCCTTTTCAACGAACAATGGTTCGTATCGCTTCACGCGATTACCATACGGATTAAAAATAGCACCAAATTCATTTCAAAGGATGATGACAATTGCATTTACTGGTCTAGAACCATCCCAGGCATTCCTTTACATGGATGACCTAATTGTCATCGGCTGCTCAGAAAACCATATGATCAAAAACCTTACAAACGTTTTTGAATTATGTAGAAAAAACAACCTCAAACTACATCCTGCTAAATGTTCATTCTTCATGCACGAAGTGACCTTCTTAGGCCACAAGTGTACTGACAAAGGTATTTTACCCGACGACAAGAAATATGACGTCATAGAAAAATACCCAGTCCCTACGGACCCAGACAGCGCTAGAAGATTTGTTGCATTCTGTAACTATTATAGACGTTTTATTAAAAACTTCGCCGACTATTCACGGCACATAACAAGATTATGTAAAAAGAATGTTCCTTTCATATGGACAGATGAATGCCAGAGAGCATTCGAACATCTTAAAAAACAGTTAATACATCCCACTCTATTACAATACCCAGATTTCAGCAAAGAATTTTGCATAACAACTGATGCAAGTAAGCAAGCATGTGGAGCGGTTTTAACTCAAAACCAAGATGGACTCCAACTTCCAGTTGCATACGCATCCAGATCATTCACAAAAGGTGAAAGTAATAAGAGCACAACAGAACAAGAATTAGCAGCTATTCACTGGGCTATAACACATTTTCGACCATATGTCTATGGCAAACATTTTTTAGTTAAAACTGATCACAGACCACTAACTTATCTTTTCTCAATGGTTAATCCAAGCTCAAAACTAACAAGAATGAGATTGGAATTGGAGGAGTATGATTTTACCGTGGAGTATCTGAAGGGAAAAGACAATTTCGTGGCAGATGCACTGTCACGAATAACAATTGAAGAATTAAAAACAATGAATACAAATGTCTTTAGAGTCACTACGAGACAACAAAGTAGACAGAAAAAATCCTGCGCAGGAATAGAAACGGATACTTTGCCTAGGCAAGTTCCGCAAAATGCTTCTAAGCCCAACGTATATGAAGTCATTAAAAACGACGATGTACGAAAAGTAGTGACCTTGCGTATAATGCCATACAAATGTTTAATTAAACATGGCAGAAAAATTATAGCAAGAATTGAAGTTAGCGATATTTATACTAATGGAAATCTAGATTTAGGTCAGTTCTTCCAAAGGCTTGAAAAAGAAGCCAGTATAAATAAAATTAGCGAACTCAAATTGGCACCGAGTGAAAAAATCTTTGAAGTAATTTCAATTGATAATTTCAAAAATATGGGCAACAAATATTTATACAAACTAAGAGTAGCGCTACTCAGGCCGGTGACCATAATAAAAACAGAAAAAGAACAAGAAGCAATAATGTCTACACTACATGATGATCCAATACAAGGAGGACACACAGGCATATCTAAAACATTAGCAAAGATAAGAACACATTACTACTGGAAAAATATGACACGTCATATAACCAAGTACGTACGTAATTGTCCAAAATGCCAAGTATCAAAAATAGTTAAACATACTAAGACCCCCCTTACCATTACAGAGTCACCAATAAGTGTATTCGACCGAGTACTAGTCGACACAATTGGACCACTACCGAAATCAGAAAATGGCAATGAATATGCAGTCACTCTAGTATGTGATTTGTCAAAATACCTAGTAGCCATACCTATAGCTAACAAAAGCGCTAATACAGTTGCTAAAGCTATATTTGAATCATTTATTCTTAAGTACGGTCCTATGAAGACGATCATAACGGATATGGGTACAGAATATAAGAATTCTATAATCAATGATTTGTGCAAATATCTAAAAATAGACAATATAACATCAACAGCACACCATCACCAGACTTTAGGAACTGTGGAGAGAAGCCACATAACATTCAACGAATACATACGTTCATATATATCAGTAGATAAAACTGATTGGGACATATGGCTTCAATACTTCGTATATTGTTACAATACTACACCGTCAATGACACATAATTACTGTCCTTACGAACTAGTTTTTAGTAAAAAATCAAATTTACTACAACTTTTTAACACCATAGATAGAATAGAACCTCTATACAATATAGACGACTACGCTAATGAATCTAAGTTTAGGTTAGAACCAGCATACAAAAGAGCCAGAACAATGCTGGAAAACAAAAAACAAAAAAGAAAATTAGAATACGATAAAAACTTAAATGATTTTAAAGTAACGATAGGGACAAAAGTTTTACTAAGAAACGAAGTTGGACACAAACTAGACAGTAGATATTTAGGACGATTTACAGTAGTTCAAATAGAAGATAACAATAACATAATAATAGAAAATAAAAATAAAAGACAAAAAGTTAATAAGGATAGACTAAAGCTATTTAGGGAAACATGAAAAAAAAAATGGCCTGATCAACCAAAGAAAAAAACGAGAAGGAACGTGAGTCGCTTCTAGTCGCGACTCTACTTTTATACCCGTACTCAGTCAGTATATAAATTTATGAGCTTATGATTGAAATTTCAATGTTCAATGTTTGAATGTTCAATTTTACATTTTACATTTTTTTGCTACATTTGTTAACTACATCTACATGTAAAATGTAGATAATACATGTAGAACAAATATTCTACATCTACCATTTGATTCTACATCTCCTCCGCTAGGGGTTGCTCACGTATTGCACAGGGCAGAGTGTGTGCGAGCGAGAAAGAGAATGAATAGCGTCAGCAGCGCCAGAGGAGGTGGGGGAAGCAACTGAAAATTAATTTCTTTATTCTGGCTATAATAATGATCCGATCTGATTTAGATTCGGCAATCTGGTAGATATAGTCATTCTCTACAATACTGCGTTGTTAGTTTTATCGTATCTTCAAAATTGTGGCTGCCACAGATTTTCGTCTTTTGTGGAGGCGGAAGTGGGCGGGGCGAAATTCTGAAATACACTTGTAACAGTGTGATATCACATGAGTCTGGAAACAAAATTTGGTTGATCTAGCTCTTAAGGTCTCTGAGATCTAGGCGCTCATCAAGACGGACAGACAGACAGACGGACGGACGACGGATGGACAGACAGACATGGCTCTATCGACTCGGCTATTGATACTGATCAAGAATATATATACTTTATGGGGTCGGAAAATATTCCTTCTCTGCGTTACACACATCCACTTTTACCACAAATACAGTATGCCCCTTAACTCTTTTGAGTACGGGTATAAAAATAAATATATAATTTGGAAATCTTTAATCATACATATATTGTAATTGCGCAAAGAAGAAGGAAAGAATTTCAAAAAAAAAATAAAAAATAAGAAGAAAAAAAAACAACTACAATTAATACATATTTTTATTACAACTTTATAACAATAATTTTTATAAATAATAACTTTTTTAAAATAACTCCAATATATTACGTTATTTTTCAAAAGGAGGGAGATGTAGTATGTTCATATCCAATACCCACTGTACCAGTGTACTTAAGGGGAACACACTGTAACACTTTGTTGCAGTGTTTATGTAATTAAAAGTCCCAGACATAACTTGAGCTATCGTATTACGATCGCCCAAGAATGCCTCGAGCGACACAAGTGCAGCGTCAACATATTCCCATGACTTGACGGCACATGCACACACATATACACATACATATTCCCTCGCGCCCTCGCTGTCAGCAGCGCTGGGCATAGACACATATATACAAAGATACATTGCGGCCGCTCCGCTGCCGGCGTCTCGGGCAGCGCAGCTACGCGGCCATAGGCTAAGAAACTTAAAGAATTATTTCAACGTTTCAATCAATAAAGTTTGACCCAGAAGAACGGATGTTCTTATCATCATATATTCTATATACACGGAGTGATTATTTATATTACAGTGGGCTGGAGAAATCGTCGAATTTTTACTATAAAGAATGACTCGAGAGCTGTTGTTTTGGTTTTGTGTCTGTAATATTTAATTAACTTTTATTCGTGGTTTTTGTTTACGTTTGTCAGTAGTGACGTGAAGACTTGGCTGGCTGGTGGACTGCCGAGTGGGGTATCTTGGCTGGTGAATTGCCAAGGTATGGGTTCTGGGTTTCTGGCTGATGAACTGCCCAGGTATTGCCTCTAGGTTTCTGGCTGATGATCTGCCCAGGTATGGTCTCTGGGTTTCTGGCTGATGAACTGCCCAGCTATTGTCTCTGGGATTCTGGCTGATGATCTGCCCAGGTATGGTCTCTGGGTTTCTGGCTGATGAACTGCCCAGCTATTGTCTCTGGGATTCTGGCTGATGATCTGCCCAGGTATGGTCTCTGGGTTTCTGGCTGATGAACTGTTCAGGTATTGTCTCTGGGATTCTGGCTGATGATCTACCCAGGTATGGTCTCTGGGTTTCTGGCTGATGAACTTCCCAGGTATTGTCTCTGGGATTCTGGCTGATGATCTGCCCAGGTATGGTCTCTGGGTTTCTGGCTGATGAACTGCCCCTTCATCGGCCGAGCTTGCCCTTTTTAAGCAGCTGCCGATCGCGACACCGTGGTCTCCCATGGGGTGTCCGGTAACCAGGAATATTTTCCGCTGACATGCTGACTTATTACTATTTGGCAATATTAAGCTTAAGTGCTAACAATGCTGAGTAAGATATGCTCATTGGTAAACAATGTAATTCCTTTTTTCTTATGTAATAGGTCACTGTCCCGGCTGGTTACGAAATATCGTAAGCGAGGGTCAGATCGAGAATCGGCGCGTGTACATAAGGGGGTCAGCGCGCTGGTTTTGGCTCGAATTACAATGTTGGAAGGGGAAAGCTAGAATTTCAGGTGGCATGATTTTATTGCGAAATAATGCAATGATATTTCTTTTTGGTTAAGCTAGTGCTGTCCCTTCCTGTTTCGAAATAGTGCAAGAGGTAGGGAGACGTAGCTGATCGAGCAGATATCATTGCGACATAACGCAGTGGATGGGGGAGCTAGACTTGTTCTTAATTATAAGCGCTGATTGCGCGGCACGTGGTGAGTGCATTGTTTTAGTAAGGGGTAAGTTTTTGGCTCTTAGATCGATGATGGCACGGCACGTGGAGAGTGCATTGGGCTTGTGGAAGGGTTGAGGTGTTTGTGTTTAGCAGATTGTGATGAACCATGGCCGAAGCCATTCATTTGTGACGCAGTCAATAGATTTGAATGAATGCATTGTTCCACTGATCTTATTTTGAATTATGTAGTCAGGTCATCTACATCTTTATTTTTAGCTGCCAAAATTGCTCGCTCACTCAACCATTCAGTATTTGTGTAGTTAGAAATAATGTTTGGAAATACATATTGATAAGTTTGTCTTTTGATGAGACAAAATTACAGAAATTATTTGGAAATGACCATTACCGATAGTCAGCAATGGCTCCGAGAAATCTTCAGCAGATGTATCATGAAGCAATGTAACTCTCATGTTTGTTGTCAGCTGCAGTTTCTTCACATGGTGCCATATATTCGAAGATTTGAGGCAAGCGTTGATTTCGTCGGCAGCCGTAGATCTTGGAATTACTGGCAGTGTTTGGCGGAAATCGCCAGACAGTAAAATCATTGCTCCTCCAAAATATCTCGAGTCATTGTGTAAATCTTTCAAAGTTCGGTTAAGTGCTTCTAATGCACGTTTATGCACGTTTAACAATATTGCTGCTATTAAAAAAAAAGCAACTTCAACCGCTATGTTGGATCTCGCACGAACAGTGGCAAAAACTACTGACATGATGAATGTCTTACCAGTTCCACCAGGGGCATCTAGGAAATATAAACCACCATTTTCATCATCGATTGCTTTCATTAAAATATCATAAACGTCCTTTTGTTGGGCATTCAACAGGGGTACATTCGTTTGAACTACTAAATCTAATTCCTGGTGATCATATTCACGTTCCCGTTCCAATTTCGACCAATATTAGCTGCTTTAAAAAAACTTAACAAAAAAATAGAAGTACTCCTCAGAACGTAGTTTGGCTTTGTTCAACCTAATGAAAGTTAAACATTTCGTTTCTATTTTGACATGCATGTCGACGCAATATGATTGAGAAGCATTAAGTCGAGCCATACTAACGCGTCGCTGTTCATTCTTTTCATTTGCAGTGTTTCGTATCCTTCTTGCATTACGGCTTTGTCGGGAAAGATTCGATCGTCTTGGTCTCGGAATTGTTAATTAAACTTCACTTCACTTCAATTCACCTAAATATTTATTTCTGAACTCAAATTTTCAACCATTCATAGACAAAACTACTTAGCTGTTTGAGATGCGTTTTGTTATTCAAAGTCTTATGCGTTTTTGTTATACAGTGTCCTTTTCTGGTGTCCTGGCTCCAAGCTACCTACCCACCAATTTTGGGCCATTTCTGTAAGCCGTTCCTGAGTTATAAATAGTGTAACTAACACGACTTTCTTTTATATATATAGATCTTACGTAATAATTTTTAGCTTGTTGGAGGTTTGCTGGAATGCCATAAGCATAGCCTCTGCCGAGACAGAACATTGAAGCAAGCAAGAAGCAATCATCGCGTAACTTTTGATCCGGGATTTCATCTGTTGTGTGTGTGGAGCCAAATAAGAACATTTCAAAATTGAGTGCTAGATATAGACTGACCATTTATTAAATAGAGTTGCCTGATGATAATAATATGATATAATTAGGTAATTTTAGGAATATCGATACATAACACATCTCCTCCTTTAAATTAGATACTGTTAGTAGTGTATGACCTGAAATCATTGGGTGAGAAACGATTAACTTGCTGGCGAGTTCGAGTGCTTTGACGAACTGGTATGCAGGACTGACGTCGTGAAGGTATCTGTATCGGCTGCTGGATAGGCTTCCCTGAGCGTTCGGTGGAACCAGGAGTAGGATCCGGATACATCAATGGTGGCGGAACTAGCATTTCATCTAGGCGCTGTGGTTGTTGACAAGGCGCTAGTTGTGAAGTTTCGGGTACATACAAAAACTTTGCGGAACTGTCGTTGGATGTGTTTGTCGAAAACTTAGGTTTCAGCTGATTAAAATGTTGCTTGACATATCCATTTTTGGTGCGAACGATATACATCATTTTTCCAATCGGACGATCAATATCGCCTTCAATCCACTTTTCTCCCCTTGAATAGTTATGAGTGAATACCGTCTGGGTCGGAACGTTGCCCATCTTGCAGATTCTTTTTGACGGAGAATTTGAATGATTGAACAAAGTGTTCTGCTAATCCATTGGATGCTGGGTGAAACAGTGCTGTAGTTATGTGCTTGATGCCGTTAAGCTTGAAGGAGTCAGCCGTAAGCTGCGGCCCGTTGTCGCTGACCATGGTTTTGGGATATCCTTCGATTGCGAAAATGGAGGATAATGCAGCGATCGTGTTTGGAGTTGTATGGGACCAGCGAAGTCAATATGGATTCGCTCCCAAGGTGTTGTTGCTGCAGGCCAGCTATGATACTCTTTTGGTGGTGCTGGGTTATTACATTTGCAGATGCTGCATGATTGAGCCAGATTTCTGATGTCTTCTTCGATGTTAGGCCACCAAACATGTTGCCTGGCTAATTGCTTCATTCGAACAATGCCCCAATGTCCCTCGTGTAGAAGTTTCAGGAAATGGGCACGTAGTCTGGTTGGAATTACTATTCGATTTGTTTCTTTATGTAGGCATAATAATTGCTGGTTGATGGTCAAAGCAAACTTGCGATTGAAGTAAGGCAGTAGGGTTTCGTTACCAGCTTCAAGTTTTCTGGCCATCCTACAGATACATAGTGCATGACTTTCTTGAGAGTTTTGTCGTTGTCCATGTGTTTGAGTAAGGTTTCTGAATTATTCGGGGTAAATTCCTCAACAGTGTGGCAAGCTTCCTCTTCTTTGTCGAATTTCGGATCTGTACCTATTGGCAGGCGTGAAAGGGCATCTGCATTGCCATGTGCAGATGTGGATCGATACTGAATATCGAAATTGTAGGCCTTGAGAATGATAGCCCAGCGTTGTAACCTATTTGAAGTCATCAATGGAAGATGCTTGCTTGGGTTGAAAATGGTTACAAGCGGCTTATGATCGGTTATTAATGTGAACTTCCTTCCATAAAGATATTGGTGAAAATGTTTTACTATGAATATAATGGACAGGCCCTCTTTTTCAATTTGGCTGTACCTTACTTGATGCTTGTCAAGTGTTTTTGATGCAAAAACGATGGGTCTCTCTGTTCCATCCTGCTGAAGATGAGACAGAACTACCCCAATACCAAATGAAGAGGCATCGGTTGCTAGTAAAAGAGGTAGATTTTTATCGAAGTGAGCTAACTGCGTCGCATTTATGATGTGAGACTTCAAAGATGTGAAGGCTTGCTGCTGTTGCGGACCAAAACGGTATTGCACGTTTTTTCTGCGAAGCTGGTTCAGAGGCGAAGCCAGCTGAGAGTAATTTTGAATAAAGTTGCAATAGTAATTTACTTTACCCAAAAAAGCTTCTAATTGTTGTAAGCTAGAAGGCGGCTTCAAGAATTTTACAGTCTCTAAGCCAGAGCTGTCCGGAAGATTCTGATTCTGCGACCCAAAATTCAGTTTCATCTTTGAAAAAAAAAACATTTTTCCTTCTTGCATTTGATGCCGTTCTCCAAAAGAATGTGTAGAACTTGGTCGATTCGTTTCAGATGTTCTTCGCTTGTCGGACCTGAGATGATGATGTCATCTAAATAGTTGCCACATCTTTTGACGATCGCAGGTGCGCTGACTATGCCGAAGGGAAGACGTTGATACTGGAAAAGTCCCAGTAGTGTGTTTACGACCATGAGTTGCTTCGAGGCCTCATCCAATTCCATTTGAAGATAGACATCTTTTATATTTTGCTGAATTGCTTACCATGACGAATTATGTGAAAAAGAGATTCTTTTGTTGGCAAAGGATACTGCTCTATATCGATTTGTGCGTTGACTGCTTGCCTAAAGTCACAACAAATCCGAATTGCTCCACCTGGCTTAGGTTGCTGAATTGCTGAACTTTATCAGCTTCCAAATTCCGGCTTGTGTTAATCTATTTGCTTCTGCTTTAAATTGGTCCATTTGCGCGAACGGAATTTGACGGTTTTTATAAAACTTTGGTATTGCCGAAGCTTTTAAAAATATACTGTCTTTAAAATCTTTAATGAAACCCATGGCAGGCTCGAGCACGTCGTTATATTTACTAGAAATGTCACGTATTTTGTCACTGTTCACCTCATAAATGTTTGCTACTTGCATGATATCGAACCTGAATGTATTCAATCCATACCGAAAAGATTCGTTGACGTTTGCATGTTTGCTACAAAGATTACCACTGCTTTCTCTTTTTCACCACACTTTGCCACAGTGTGCAGCTCCCCTACCAATGGTATTGGGGTATGTCCAAACCAGAGGTGGGCAGCGTCATTTGCACTGTGCATAGGAAACAATTTTAGGTAGCGCAGTCGGCACACGTACAGATTAAAGACTTCGTAATTCTGCCCGGCTGACGAAGCGGCAGAGAAGCCAGCTACGGGCTATGCACAAAGCTTCGTAATTCTGCTCGCAGCGGCAGCGCAGCATTCGTGCCCTATGCACAATTGCTCGGCTTTCGCAGCGGCAGAAAAATGCCTGATGTCGTCGCACACAAACGCACCAAAAAAATGTGTGAGTCTAGGTGCCGACCCCTGGTCTAAACGCATGTAAAGCTCGGGAACACTTGTGCAATTGCGGCTTATTTAACAAGGAGTATGTATTCTTGTTAATCACAGAGGCTGTCGCTCCTGAGTCCATTTGAAATGAAATTACTGTATTTAGAATTTCGCGATCCACTATTTTTTTAGTTAGTTTACTTTTTACTAGGCCTGTGACTGCTTCAATAGTGTCGATTTCTTTTGCTTGTTTTTTGTTTTGGCCTTGCCATTTACGTTTGTCTTGTTTTGACATACATACAACAAATATATGTCAACCCGAACACTACAACCCGAACACGATTGCGTTGACTGGAATTTGTTTCCCCAAGTTGTCTTTGAGCATCGCTACGGTTTTTTTAGTCGTCTCATATGTTTAGGCAACTATGAAGACATCTTCAAGAGTTGGTTGGGACTTTTGAAGAGCAGTTGCCTGTACTGCGTCATACGGGGTGTGTACGATGATCTGATCCCGGATCATTTCATCTACTTAGTTTGACAAATATTCATTCGCATTACACGCAAATTGGCATTCACGAGCGATTCCGCGCAACTCAGCTACCCTCTCTGTTGTTTGTCCGTACTTCATCTCTCTCTTGTGGAACTCGTAGCGAGCGGCCACAAAATGACGTTTTGTTGTGAAATGCACTGTGAGCTTGTCTGTGAGCTCTTCGAATGTATAATTGTTTGAATTGTTAGACCCAAAAAGGTTTTTTTGTAGCTCGAATATTTTTACACCACACCACGAAAGAAAATAGGCTTTTTGCTTTTGGTCTGCAGTGACCGAATATGCGTTGAAGTGCTGCGATAATTTTTTCCAAATATGACTCCCAATTTTGGTTGTTTTTGTCGAACTTGTGAAATGCAGGACACATAGCCAATTCCCCGCTTGGCTTGAATTGCTAGCACCAGATGTAGATTTTTCTAGAATTTCTTGCATCCATTTTTGTTGCTTTTGACCCCTTATATAGGGGTCGTTAAACTCCTTTGACCACCTTTTTATAAAACCATTTATTATATAGAGTTACCAGATGATAATAATATGATATAATGCGTTATGTAGTTTTAGGAATATCGATACATATGTATCGCAACCCACGCAAATCCTCAATATTTTCCGCCCACAAGTCTATTAAAAAAATGTTCCGCCCACTTCTTTTTCTTTTATTTTTCAGTGCTCATATTTCATTTTTAAATATAATTTACTAATTCACAGCTGTTTGCTGTCGATACCCCGTCGATACCCTGAATAATTTCAGTATTTTGTAAAAATACTAGACAGAATACGGCAACACTAGCCAATGATGTGCCGCATGATTAAAGATGCGGCCGCATGATTGTCTTCTTCTATCCACAGGGATCTTATGGGCGTCATTGTCATTGTTCCATTTAACGGAAAAATCCAAAGATGCGCCTCACTGTAAACAGGCTATTTGACAAGTTGCTACTTGTCTGTTTTTCGTGATAGTACACCACATAGTACTTGTCATCATATATCCATTTTCGTTGTTTAAACTTTCGACGAGTTTCCAGAATGTTGTCCTTGTTTCCAAAAATGATACGAAGTTCATCCTTTGAGCCGGATTCTTCTGCCTTCCCCAACAAGGAGAAATCTCCAGCCTTCCAGCACGGCATCGCCTTCAACACCTTCAGCGCCTTCAGATCCCAAGATAAGTACGACTTTCGTTTACCAGAACTCGCCTCCATTCGCGGTTTTGTTCCGAAATTCCTCAAGTCCGAGGTCCGCGATATAAGTACATATATATATTCTTATATATGTACTTATTTCCTTCTGCTGTGCAATTCCGTTTTTCGTGTCTTTTCGTATTTCGACACCGCCATATTATCGGCGATTCCGACCGTTCTCCGCACGTTCACCTCCAACTACCAGTGCTACGGTAGTTCTTCAATTCCCTGTGTCCGTCCATAACTCGTGGAATAATTAATAAAAACCCATTTTATTAAAAAGTGCATTCCGCGCATATGTAGCACATTCCAGCCCATGAGAGCTTGCGTACATACACCCACACCTACATCCATAATTCCGCACGACCTACCCCAATACAACATACGTTGGCACACTCCGAGAGCAATAGCAACAAACGTACATACACATCTACTACGTCCTTACTGACGCCATCACTCCAGAACGCACGAACCGATTTCCACGGTTTTGCATTCGTTGGAAAGGTCTTGGGCTCCGTGAGGTTTATAGCAAAGAAAATTCACGAAAAATTTCAACAGAAAAGCGGGAAAATGTATTTGTATTATCTACTATATACAACAATACAGCGCCATCTCTGATACATAGCATGTACTACAAACCAATATTTTAAGTAGGCGCCGGTGCGTGATACATTGTTTGACAGCTACTCATTGTTCTCTGCTCAGTTAATTTCATGTGACAAACCGGTATTGTGCTCACTGTGAAAACAAAATTTAAAAAAAAAGTTATTCGTTTCCTCACATTTCAATTGGAAACCACCAAATCAATCACGTGTATTGTGAAAATTTGTATTCAATTTCAACAGCAGGCCTTTGTCTTTAAGGTGGTAAGTTGAACTGTGTAAATTATGTGGATCGTGCTTTTGAGGTTAAATTCACCACTCTGTCCACAGTCCAAAATGCCTACAGAACGACGTGCGAACATCGGACGCCGCACAAGACATGCAAGCCAGCAACAAGTGTATTCACAGAACTTAAGAGAAGAAAGACAAAATATAATAAGAGAAAATTCCCGATTGGGACAGCGCGTGAGGACAAGAAGATCATTGTCATCATACAATCGCTTGGCATTCCAATATGATCCCACTGCGAACTACAGTGATGATGAAAATTTAGATATTGGACCAATGACGAATATATGTCGATATTGCAATGCGTTAAAGTTCAAAAGAGAAACGGCTGGATTGTGCTGCGCAAGTGGAAAAGTCAAACTGGATCCATTACTTACCCACCACAGCCACTGAAACCATTGTTCGATGGAAGTGATCCCGATTCCAGCCATTTTCTTCAACACATCCTTGAATACAATAACTGCTTTCGCATGACTTCCTTTGGAGCTAATATCATTCGAGAAGGCGGCTTCATGCCGACTTGCATGGTAAAAGATACAACACACATAACCAATCACTAACACAAACAAAATGAATTGCAACACGTAACAACTACATATACACCACACACTACACCATCACACGATCAGAAGTTACACCGTATTCTTCAACAAATGATTGTTTGCAATTACAGATACAAGGACAAATATATCATTTGCATGGTTCAATGGTGCCAACACCAGATGAACCGCATCAATTTCTGCAAATATATTTCATTTCGTCGATGGTGGATCAGGTGAATGTGCGGTGCAATATACAGGGAACACAACAGTTAAAGAGACGAATTATTGAACAGTTGCAAGAATTTTTTCACGCTAATAATGCTGTGGTTAATATGTTCAAAACAGCATTGGAACGAATGCCATCGGATACGCACAAATTTGTCATAAAGCGGATTGTACCCCAACAGGTGAACATGTGCGAAGATTCAATGCACCCACCGTTAATGATGTTGCTGCAATTATTGTTGGCGATCAAACTAAATCGCGAGACATTGTCGTTCAGCGAAGAAGCAATATCATGCATCGTGTAAACGAGACACATCGTTTGTACGATGCGTTACAATATCCAATCATTTATTGGCAAGGGCAAGACGGATACGACATCACGTTGAAGATGGTCGATCCAATTACAGGTACAATATTCATACATTCCATTAACAATTCATTTAATTTTGCATTTTCAGGCGTATCAACGAATAAAAATCTAAGCGCAATGAATTACTATGCGTATAGTATGATGATTCGTACACATGAGGGAATGTCATTCTAAAGTGCCGTCGGCTATTCCAGCAATTCGCTGTCGACATGTATGTTAAAGTCGAGACAGAACGTTTAGCGTTTATCCGATTCAATCAGGCAAAGCTACGATCTGAGGACTATATACACTTGCGTGATGCTATTCATTCAGATGGTGATGTTCAGAATATTGGACGTCTGACGATTCTCCCATCATCTTATATCGGAAGCCCACGCCACATGCACGAATACGCTCAAGACGCTATGACGTACGTGCGAAATTATGGAACTCCGGATTTATTTATTACGTTCACATGCAATCCGAAGTGGACGGAAATTGAACGTGAGTTGGAACCGGGCCAAAAACCGCAAGATCGCCATGACATAATCGCCAGAGTATTTCAGCAAAAACTCAAGATTATGATGGATGTGCTTACTAAGTATCGAGTTTTTGGTGACACACGTTGTTATATGTATTCGGTGGAATGGCAGAAGCGTGGACTACCGCATGCTCATATCCTAATTTGGTTGCTGAACAAATTACATTCAAATGAAGTGGATGACATCATATCAGCTGAAATTCCTGATCCAGTCACTGATCCCCATCTACACGACATTGTGACGACACAGATGGTGCATGGACCGTGCGGTGCATTAAATCCATTATCGCCTTGCATGGCTGATGGAAAGTGCACAAAACGATATCCGCGACCGTTAGTTGCTGAAACAGTCACAGGGAATGATGGATATCCAGTTTATCGTCGGCGTTCAAAAGAAGATAATGGTCGAACTATAAAAGTTAAAGTTCAAAATCAAGAGATTGAGATCGGAAATGAATTCATTGTCCCATATTGCCCGCTGCTATCACGAATTTTCAAAACACATGCAAACGTTGAGAGTTGTCATTCGGCCAAATCAATCAAATATTTGTGCAAGTACGTCACAAAAGGCAGCGACATGGCTGTGTTTGGTATTGCGTCGGAAAATACGAATGACGAAATCAGCAACTTCCAAATGGGCAGATACATCAGTACTAATGAAGCACTGTGGCGATTATTGTCATTTAAAATTCATGAAAGATATCCCACAGTTGTACATTTAGCAGTGCATTTGGAAAATGGCCAAAGAGTTTACTTCAATGAGGCTAATGCGGCACAACGAGCTGAGAGACCACCATCGACAACATTGACTAGCTTCTTTGCAATGTGTGAAGCAGATCCATTCGCAGCGACGCTGATGTATGTTGAAATGCCCAAGTATTACACTTGGAATCAATCAACAAAGAAATTCCAACGTCGCAAACAAGGAACCCCAGTTCCAGATTGGCCACAGGTGTTTTCCACTGATGCACTAGGTCGCATGTATACTGTTCATCCTAGAAATGATGAATGTTTTTATTTGCGACTGCTGTTGGTAAATGTACGTGGACCAAAATCATTCGCGCATTTGAAAACTGTGAATGGCCACCAATGCCAAACATATAGAGAAGCATGTCAACTATTGGGTTTGCTGGAGAACGATTCTCATTGGGATTTAACACTTGCGGATTCAGTTGTTTCATCAAATGCGTACCAAATACGAACGCTGTTCGCAATTATCATCACCACATGTTTTCCTTCACAACCAATTCAGTTATGGAACAAATACAAAGGCGACATATATGAAGATATCTTGCATCGCTTGCGCATTCAAACGAATAATCCTGACATCCAAATAACCGATGAAATCTATAATGAAGGATTGATTCTGATTGAGGATCAATGCTTGACTATTGCAAACAAGATACTGATTGAAGTAGGAATGATTGCGCCAAATCGATCGATGCACGATGCATTCAACCAAGAATTAAATCGAGAGCTGCAATACAATGTTGATACATTGCAGGAATTCGTTCGAAATAATGTGCCTTTGCTGAATGAACAGCAAAAGCAAGTATACGAAACATTAATGCAAGCGGTGGACAATAATACTGGTGGTCTATTCTTCCTGGACGCACCTGGAGGAACAGGGAAAACATTTTTCATTTCATTGATTTTGGCCACTATTCGATCAAGATGTGACATAGCTTTGGCGTTAGCATCATCCGGAATTGCGGCGACTCTTCTAGATGGCGGTCGTACTGCACATTCTGCGCTTAGGTTGCCACTCAATTTAAACACAATTGATACTCCAACATGCAATATTTCCCGATCCAGTGCAATGGGAAAATTGTTGATGCAATGCAAGCTCATTGTTTGGGATGAGTGCACAATGGCACATAAGAAATCACTTGAAGCACTTAACTTCACACTGAAGGATCTTCGGCGAAATAACAACATCTTTGGCGGCTTGATGATATTATTGGCAGGCGATTTCAGGCAGACGTTGCCAGTAATTCCCCGTGGAACGCCTGCAGATGAATTGAATGCTTGCCTGAAGGCATCACCTTTATGGAATAACGTAAAAACATTATCGCTAACAACTAATATGAGAGTTCAACTTCAAAATGATCAAAGTGCTGCACAATTTTCCAAACAATTGTTAGCTGTTGGAAATGGAAAAGTCCCAGTTGATGCGACATCTGGATTAATTACTCTTACAAACGACTTTTGCCGATTTGTAGACTCTCAATTAGCTCTTATTGAAAATGTTTTCCCAAACATTAGTGAGAATTATCAGAATTATGCTTGGTTAAGACAACGAGCAATTCTTGCCGCAAAGAATAATGATGTACACGCACTGAATTTCACAATTCAATCAAAAATTGCTGGCGATTTGGTGACATACAAATCCGTTGATTCCATAACAAATCCCGATGATGTAGTAAATTATCCAACAGAGTTTTTGAACTCTCTGGAGTTACCAGGATTTCCACCACATAACTTGCAACTTAAAGTTAGCACAGTTATTGTGATATTGCGTAATTTGAATCCACCGCGACTTTGCAACGGTACTCGACTTTCGGTAAAAAGACTTATGCCGAATTTGATTGAGGCAACCATTATTAGCGGAAAGTACGCAGGTGAAAATGTATGTATTCCTCGAATACCAATGATTCCGACTAATCTTCCGTTTGACTTCAAACGATTGCAATTTCCAGTTCGCCTTGCGTTCGCAATGACAATTAACAAGTCGCAAGGCAAATCGCTTAGTGTTTGCGGAATAAATTTAGAAAATCATTGTTTTTCACATGGGCAGTTATACGTTGCGTGTTCACGAGTTGGGAAACCATCTGCTTTGTTTGTGTTAACGTCAGACCAAAAAACAAAAAATGTGGTTTACCAAAGAGCACTTCAATGAAACGGATAATTTGCGAACACGCATAACGCTTCGACTTAATAACATTTCATTTTTGTAATCGAAATGAATTCATTACTGTTTTGAAATGAAATACAATTTTTCGTTTTAAAATATAAAACAAAAAAATTGTTCTTCATTTTTTAATCACCAAACGAAATGTTACATAAAACGAAGCCATCTGGTGGCGAAACAGAGTTCGCCGGGGTTGCTAGTCTCATATAAAAAAGTACATTCTTGAGAAAAGTTGTTCCCCATAATCTTTCTAACGTATTAGACTATCTTAAAAAAATACGAGACAAATGCTTAAACCACTGCTAACGGTATCTTTTTAACTGTTATGAAACATTATTCAAATAAGCAAAAATTCACTTTGTCATTATTTTTTGGCATTTTTTGTTTGGGCTTAGCCATGTTTTTTATTACAATTATCTCATATAAAAAAGTACATTCTTGAGAAAAGTTGTTCCCCATAATCTTTCTAACGTATGTGAGGTCCTATTTCAGGCTGGGATATGCTTCAGTCCTGTCCAGGGTCCGTTTACAAGGAATTTGTATTTGCTAAGGACTTTAAAGTTCTGGACTCGCCTTTGAATTGAGAGATTAAGGTAGACTTGGAGAATCCTCGTCTTTTTACTATCAAGAATGACTGCCGTTTTGGGTTTTCAGTTTTGTATTATGTAATTCACTTTATTCGTTTTGTTTACGTTGGTATGTTGTAACGGGAAGCGTTGGCTGGTGGACTGCCGAGTGGGGTATCTCGGCTGGTGAATTGCCCAGGTATGGTCTCTGGGTTTCTGGCTGATGAACTGCCCCTTCTTCGGTCGAGCTTGCCCTTTTTAAGCAGCGGCCGGTTGCGAAGGCGACACTGTGGTCTCCCATGGGGTGTCCGGTATCCAGAAGGAAGGGGAAGGGTGTTACGTAAGTTATATGCGCTGACTGCGCGGCACGTGGAGAGTGCACTGTGTAGGTGGAAGGGGAATATGTTTCTATCTCATATGCGCTGACTGCGCGGCACGTTGCGAGTGCATGGGATATGTATAAGGGGTATGTGTTTTTCTTAAGTTAAGTAAAGAAATATTCAGTGGTTTTATATAAAATATATATTTTTAGTGCTATGAAGTATATATGAAGAATTATATGAAGCATATACTCCTGTGATGAACCATAGCTTTAGCCATGGTTCGTTACACCCAATTTCTTCCGGGAGGGTAATGGCGCGGTGTGGATTAGTGCTGTCGTCTGCGTTTTGGTGGTTCCTGTGGCGCGTCTCTTGCTTGGGGCGCGTCTCTTGCCGTTTTCTGTCGCGCGTGGTGTGCATGGCTTGCATTCTGGAAAGGGAACGCTTCAGGTGGTTCTCCTGGTTCGTTGCCTCGTTGTATGTGGGTCAGCCGATCGGATGTCAGCAAGTCGTCGTGGGTAGCATGGCTCTTCTTCTATTTATGGCCCGGCGGGTCTGCAGAAATGCTGGTGTCATTGTCGTGGTACTCCTTCAGGTCGTTGATATTGGCGATTTTTTGTTTCCGGCTGCCGAGGTGTTGTAATTTCACAACTTTCGCTGATTCAAAGCTTTTCACCTTGTATGGCCCGTCATATTTCGGGACCAATTTTGCTGCGAAGCCGTCGGCGGCGTTGGACAGATAATGTTGCCCAATCAGTACCAAAGTGCCCACCGCGGGATGCCATGGTCGTCGGCGGAGATTGTAGTGCCTTGCCTGTTCTTGGCTGGCTCGTATATTGTTCTTAACGATCGCAAAAATCTCCTTGAGCCGTGTCGCTTTGCTCTGGGCTGTGTCTGGCGGGCTCCCTGTGCCTGGTGTGACTTCATCGTATAGTGATCCAGGTAAGCGAGGCTCTCTGCCGTTTAAGAGGAACGCGGGACTAAAACCAGTTGTCTCGGATTGCCAGTGATATTTCGGGCAACAGTTCGTCTCAAGTGTTTTGTTGTTCTCCTATGAACTGGCTGATCATGGTCTTCACTGTTCGGTTGGCGCATTGCAGATCCACTCCTGCTGTCTGCAGGAATGATCGAAACGACCGTCTCGTAAATTGGGTGCCGTTGTCACACACAAATCGTTTTGGCACGCCAAAATTACTAAGTATGCGTTCCCGAAACGCCAGCTCCAGTGTGGCGGTGGTAGCCTTCCGAAGTGGGACCAATTCCACCCACTTGGTGAACGTGTCGATGAAGAAGAGTAGCATCGTATTCCCTCGTTTTGATCGTGGTAGTGGGCCCACGAAATCAGCACACAGCGTTGCAAAAGGCTCTTCGGCCCTGCAAGTGAGCATCCTTCCCACCGGCTTTTATTGCAGGGCCTTGTACTTCTGGCAGCTTACGCAGTTGCGGACATACTTCCTTACGTCACGGTATAGGCCGGGCCAATAGTATCGGAGGCAGATCCTGGTGATGGTTTTGCGGATGCCCAGATGCCCAGCCGTTGGTTGGTCATGGCATTCCTGTAGCACTCTCCTCGACGATCTTTGGGTACACAAAGCTTCCATTCGATGCAGTCCTGATTGTCGGCTCCATGGCCCAGCTGCCGGTATAATTCCCCGTTTTCGTATCGGTAGTCGGGGAATTTCTTAGGCGTCAAACCGGTATCCCTTGAGGTAGCATCTCAGCTTTCGGATCGCCCAGATGACTGCCAGGCACTCCTTGTCAGTGGCGGAATAGTTTTCTTCGGCCTGGTTCAGTTTCCGGCTGACGTATGCGAAGACTCGCTCTTTCCCTTGGATTTCTTGGGTCAGCACTGCTCCTTTTCCCAGATTGCTGGCATCGGTCTGCAACGAGAACTTGACATTGAAGTCAGGGCAGGCGAGAACGGGCGCGGTGAGTAGTTCTTTGAGTTGGTCGAAAGCAGCCTGTTGTGTTTCGGCCCAGATCCATGGCTGATCTTTCTTGAGGAGCCTGGACATCGGCTGGACGACGGCCGCGAAGTTTGGTACAAACCTTCGGTACCATGAGGCCATCCCGATGCATTGGCGAAGCTCCTTTAGATTCGTCGGTGCTTGGAGTTCTCTGACGGCAGAAATTTTGTCGGGATCGGTGTGGATTCCCTTGTCGCTGATCATATGTCCGAGATACTTGATCTTCCGCTGAAAGAATGCACATTTTTCTGCATTTATCCGCAGATTCGCTTTCCTGAGGCGGGAAAGGACTATTCTTCTGGTGGTCCTTGAAATCCCGTCCGACAATGATGATGTCGTCTAGGTATGCGAATGCGTATGGTTTGATCAACTGGTCCACTTGCTCATCAATAATCCGCATCATTGCCGGGTTTTTGGGGTAGTAGCGCTGTTTTATCGGCCGATTGTCCCGCATAACGATGGTGTGCTTGGCGATGTCCGACGTTCCATGGAGATCAGCGAACTTGGGTAGTTCCTCCTCTAGAAATGCTTGGAGCTGGGGGGCTACGTCGGGTGGCCAAGGCTCCGGGGCTGGTGTGGGCTCATGTTCGGTGGGATCGGCGGAGTTATGGTCAAGAGGCTGGCTGGGGTCTTCTGGGAGGAGTGTCGTGTCGAAGGCGCTGGGTGGCTTGATCCTCCGCTGGTTATCGCTTATGTGGGCGATGATTGGGGTGGCGCTGGCCGTGGGCAGGTACGTTTCATACCTCTGATGCCACTCTTGGGTAGTATTGCCCGTTGTTTGCCGCATAAAGAGGTGAGTCTCGGTGACGCCTCTTGTGTTGGTCCAACGACTGGCTCGGGTGACGAATATCTCGGACGTGGCTCTAGGCATGGCTCGTTGCATGGCGCTAGCAGTCAGGTCAGTACCCGGAAGGTACTCCATCGTGTGGGCGGGGATCGGTGTGTCGGCGGCCCGTGGTGCGTCAGGCAGGCGATCAGCGTTTCTGGGAATCATCGTCCTGGGCTCCGTGTCCTGGCAGAGAGGCTCTGTGGAGATTAGCTCGACCAGTGTGGGGTCAGCGTGGCTGTTTCCCGTGTTGCTGGGCTGTCGCATGGCGGCTTGCGTTGTCGTTGTCCTTGTGTGTTGGTGGCGGCTGGCGCTGGGGGTGTCCTTGTGCCCAATTGTTCCTGTTGTCTGGTGTTTACTTGTTTTGCACCTGGGCTTCCTGTGTCGAGCGCCAGATGCAAGTGTGTATTTCTCGTGGGTGAGATCCTCCGCGCGTTGGGAAGGGTATTCTCTGTCGGTGGCCTAGGACGCGGTTGCTCCGTAGGGACCGTGGGACTCGTTTTCCCGATTGCTGGTTTTCTGTTGCCTGGTTCTGGCTTTGGATTTGTGTTCTCCGTTGTGGCCCAATTCTTCGCGTTTTCTGCTATTGGTTTGGGTGTCAGGTGTTTCTTGGTATCATTGGGTGTCGTATGCTTTGTGGTAGGTCGTGGACGTAGGTTCGTTGCGATTGGTGTAAGCCGGTGGCTTGTCGTGCTGTGGTCTGTTCCATGATTGGTCGGCTCTTCGTGTGCAATGGGCTCGGTACTCTGATCGTTTAATTTCAGCTGGGTGGTACCGCATTGAATGCTAGTTCCGATGGCGCATAGGAAATCCATGCCGACAATAATTTGATCCAACATGTTTGGCAGAACCAAGAGTGGTATTCGTACCTCTCGATGGTCCAGCTTGATGGGCTCCCGTAGAACTTGAGTGATCTCTCTGCCCGAACCGTCGGCCAGACGTATGCGGGTGTAGGCATCTTGTAAGTTGGTATCATTGCACAATTGTCGGGCGAGGTTGCCGCTAATGAAGCTTTTAGAGACTCCGGTGTCTACGGTGGCTTCCGTGGCGTGTCCTCCTATGGTCACCCTCGCCACTAACCGGCCATTGCTCACGTGTAGGTAATTCTTTAGTCGCGGGTCGGAGGAGGCGTCGTTCCCGGCTGATCCCTTGTCAGTTGGGGACGCGTGTCGTTTCCCGACGCGTTTTAACGACAACAATCGACGGTCTTTGTGCCGCGTTTGCCAGATTCCCAGCAGAATAATATGGATGGCGTGTTGAAATTGTATGATGCGTGCCCGGCTTCACCACACCGGCGGCAGGCTGCGCGCGGGTTGGCGATGGGGGTCGTGATCATGCGTTGCGCAACTTCTGGTTCCTTGGCACTGTTTGTATTCACTGGTTGCCGCCTTGATGGGTCTGTTGATTCCCATTGCGGTCTCCGAAATGGCGTCCGGTGTGAATCCCCATTCCTCTGTTCATGAGCTGGCCTGGTGTATAGTGGTGCGTATCGTGGGGGTGGGAGAGGTGTTGAAATGCTCCGCTCTTGTATACTCTCGAGGTCTGTGGCCAACAGCGTCAGCTGGGACAAACTTTGTAGTTCGTGTCGCCGTACGTACATCTGGTAGGCCGGCAGGGCGTTTTCGTAGATTCTGCTCAGCTCCTTGGCGGAATCGTACGCGGCGTGGTGCATCAGTAGTCGGATCTCGATGAGGTAGTCTTTGAATAGTTCCCCTACCGTTTGTTTGCGGGCCCGGATCTGGTCTTCTAGCTGCTCAAAGTAGCGTGGCGGCAAGAAGAATGATAGGAATTCTTGACGGAAATACGTCCAACAGCTGCCCTGAAATTGGCTGGTGCGGTACCAGCGACTAGCCCGATCAGTAAGTAGTTCTGCCATGGCCCGAGGCAGCTGATTTGTGTCCACTCCATATGAAAGTGCCCGTTCTTCGAGCAGCTCTAAGAATGACAGCGGGTCATCTTGCCCGTCGAATCGGATTCCCCATTTCCGAATGCGTTCTGCTATGGGTGCAATGTGGCTATGATATTGCCCATCCAGATGTGGGCCGACTATTGGCACGATCCTCTGCGTGGGGGATCAACTGGTTTCAGTCATGGGAGTCCTTGGAAAATCGTCGGCTGTCACGGCGACGGGTGAGGCTGGCGTGTTGTATATGGCTCCAGGTCACCCATGCCAACCACGCCTGGGCCCTCAGACAAGAGGAGAATGGACACCAGGACAGAGTTACAAGTACCCGAACCCATATACAACACGCTCGACTAGGAAGTCGAGCCCAGACGTCCTGCGAGAGTGACCCGGCGACTAAAGTGGCGAATCTCCTGCGTCGGTCATCGACATTGCCTTCATTACCGAATCCAAACTCTTCAGCCAGAGCTTCGAGCTCGTCTTTCCGGAGTTTGTAAATCCAGCTGGTGGAGACCACTGGATTGGAGAGGTTTCCCGCCGGGTATAAATCGTCGGTTGGTTCGGCGATTGGGATCCTGTAGCCGTCTATGGTGTATTTTTGATTGAGCACCTAACTTACCTACTTTTGAGCACTGTGACACTTTTTTTTTCTTTGCACGTTGCACTTTTCGACGCGTATACTTGCTCGGATTTCGCGGGGATACGATTATAGGCTTCGCGGTTATTGGTCCTTGTTACCTTGTTTACTTCTCTTCTCAGTGGCCGTGGGTCTTTAGTCCATCAAGTCCTTTAGTTTTCCAAAAATCCTTTAAAGTCCCTGCTTGGGCGCCACTTGTGAGGTCCTATTTCAGGCTGGGATATGCTTCAGTCCTGTCCAGGGTCCGTTTACAAGGAATTTGTATTTGCTAAGGACTTTAAAGTTCTGGACTCGCCTTTGAATTGAGAGATTAAGGTAGACTTGGAGAATCCTAGTCTTTTTACTATCAAGAATGACTGCCGTTTTGGGTTTTCAGTTTTGTATTATGTAATTCACTTTATTCGTTTTGTTTACGTTGGTATGTTGTAACGGGAAGCGTTGGCTGGTGGACTGCCGAGTGGGGTATCTCGGCTGGTGAATTGCCCAGGTATGGTCTCTGGGTTTCTGGCTGATGAACTGCCCCTTCTTCGGTCGAGCTTGCCCTTTTTAAGCAGCGGCCGGTTGCGAAGGCGACACTGTGGTCTCCCATGGGGTGTCCGGTAACCAGAAGGAATTCCCGCTGACGCGTTGACTTAGTATTAATGGGCAATATTCGCCCGCTTAATTGCTAACAATGCTGAGTAAGTGTAATATTTAAATAATCATTTAGTATTTGAATTGGAATAACGAGCCAAGACATCCGTCTTGGTTTAAGAGTTTTTATTGGATCTTTTACATAAAGAGTTCTTAGCTAGGGCCGCGTAGCTGCGCTGTCGGAGACGCCGGCAGCGGTGCGGCCGCTTATGTTTATTCGTTTTATATGCCCAGCGCTTCTAAGAGCGGGGGGCGCGAGGGGAATATGCACATGCTGTGTGGATCATATTCAAGTGCCGTCGGCTATGCTATACATGCCGACGCTGCACTAATGTAGTACCAGGCATATATGTGTGATCGTATTTCGTCGCACTGAATATGCCTGGGAATGTTTATTGCATAAACACTGCAACAAAGTGTTACAGTGTGTTCTCTTTTAAGAACTCTTGGTACAGTGGGTATTGGCTATATATGCATACTACATCTCCCTCCTTTTGAAAAATAACGTAATATTTATGAAGTTATTTTGTAATTTTAATATGATAGATATTTAGAAAAATATATTTAGAAAAAGTAAAGTTTTTTTTTGTTTTTTTTTTTGTTTTTTTTTTTTTTTTTTAAGTTGTAATTAAATGAAGTTAAGTTGTATATGTTGTAGTAAAAAAATTAAAAAGATTTGATATATTCCTATGGATATACTTATGTATGGCCATACTAATTCTATCTATGAGTTAAAAAGTTTAAGTCTATCTTTATGGACTGTCTGAGTTTTCTGTTTATTATCAGAGATTGTGACGTTATCTCTTTCTCCGATATTTTCTACTCTATATGGTCCTTTATATTTATAGTCTAACTTGTGACCAGTTTCATTTCTTAATAAAACCTGATCTCCTATTTTTAGTTCAAAATCTAAACTACTAGCGTCGTACCTAATTTTTTGTTTTTGTTTGCCATCTTCTAAGATGATTCTGGCTCTTTTATATGCTACTTCTAATCTATATTTGCTTTCTTTAGCATAATCTTCTATATTATATATAGGTTCTATATTACCTATGCTATTAAAGTGCTTTGGTAGATTACTAGTCTTGCCAAATACTAACTCGTATGGGCAATAGCTATGCGAAAGGGATGGTGTTGTATTGAAACAAAAGACAAAATATTTAAGCCATACGTCCCAATCAGTTTTATCAACTGATATATACGAACGTATATACTCATTAAAGGTTCTGTGACTTCTTTCTACAGTACCTACGGTCTGGTGGTGATGTGCTGTGGAAGTTATGTTGTTTATTTCCATATATTTACACAAGTCGTTAATGATTGAATTTTTATATTCTGTTCCCATGTCCGTAATGAACGTCTTCATTGGACCGTACTTCAGAATAAATTCTTCAAATATAGCTTTTGCTATTGTACTAGCATTTTTGTTTTCTACTGGTATCGCAACTAAATATTTGGTTAAATCACATATTAAAGTAACCGCATATTCGTTGCCGTTTTCTGATTTGGGTAGTGGACCAATTGTATCCACGATTACCCTGTCAAATACCGTTTTGGGAGTTTCTGTTGTTGTTAAAGGAGTTTTTGTATGTTTTGTCGTTTTCGACTTTTGGCATTTTTGACATTTACGAATGTACTCTGTTATGTCTTTATTCATATTTTTCCAAAAGTAATGTCTTTTGACCTTGGCCAAGGTTTTTGTTATGCCTGTATGTCCTCCTTGAATTGGATCGTCATGTAATGTAGACATTATTGCTTCTTTTTCTTTATTTTCTTTTACTAGGGTCACCGGGTTGAGTAGCGCTACTCTTAATGTTTTTAATATTTTATTGCCCATTTGTTTAAAATTATCAATTGAAACTTGTTCAAAGATATTTTCCCACGGTGCCACTTTGAGTTGGCTGATTTTGTGTATACCGGCTTGCTTTTCAAGCCTTTGGATGAATTGACCTAAGTCAAGAATTCCATTAGTATATAAATCGCTAACTTCATATCTTGCTGTAATTTTCTTTCCATGTTTGAAAAAACATAAATTATTGTTTACATGCAAGGTCACTACTTTTTGTACTTCGTCGTTATTAATGACGTTATATACGTTGGGCTTTGAAGCATTTTCTTTAGATTGCGTTTGCAATTCTATTTTCTGTTCTCCTGCGCAGGATTTTTGTCTACTTTGATATCTTGTAGTGACTTTTCTGATATTGGCTGTGACAGTGCATCTGCCACAAAATTATCTTTACCCTTTAGATATTCTACTGTGAAGTCATATTCTTCTAGTTCGAGCCGCATGCGTGTAAGTTTAGAACTTGGGTTAACCATCGAAAATAGATACGTAAGCGGTCTATGGTCAGTTTTCACTGTAAAGTGTTTTCCATAAATATATGGTCGAAAATGATTAATTGCCCAGTGAATGGCTGCTAATTCCTGTTCTGTTGTACTCTTATTACTTTCACCCTTGGTGAATGATCTGGACGCGTATGCTATAGGAAGTTGGAGATCTTTATGGTTTTGAGTTAAAACCGCTCCACACGCTTGCTTACTTGCATCCGTTATTATACAAAATTCCTTTGTGAAGTCTGGATATTGTAATAGAGTTGGTTTTATAAGTTGATCTTTTAGATGCTGGAATGCATTTTGACATTCATCTGTCCATTCAAATGGAACATTCTTTTTACATAATCTAGTTATGTGCCGGGAATAGTCGGCGAAGTTTCTAATAAAGCGTCTGTAATAATTGCAGAATGCAACGAATCTTCTAGCGCTGTCCGCGTCATGCGGGACTGGATAATTGTTGATGACGTCATATTTCTTGTCATCTGGCAAGATTCCTTTATCAGTGCATTTATGACCGAGAAAGGTCACTTCATGCATAAAAAATGAACATTTTTGTGGATGTAATTTCAGGTTGTGTTTCCTGCATACCTCAAAAATATCTTGTAGGTTTTTGAGCATATGTTTTTCGGAACAACCAATGACTATAAGATCGTCCATATATAGGAATGCTTGCGAAGCTTCAAGTCCAGATAATGCAATAGTCATCATTCTTTGAAATGAATTTGGCGCTATTTTTAAACCAAATGGTAATCGCGTGAAGCGATATGAGCCATTGCTCGTTGAAAAAGACGTTATGTTTCTTGAACTTTCTTCTAGTTCAATTTGATGAAAACCTGACATTAAGTCAAGGCATGAGAAGTATTTCGCTCTACCTAGTTGATCCAAAATGTCATCAATTCTAGGTAATGGAAATTTATCGGACAGAAGTTTTTTGTTTATTTGACGATAGTCAACTACTAATCGCCATTTCTTTTGTTCAGTGCCCGGAAGGGCTTTCTTTGGTACAAGCAGAAGGGGGCTGTTGTATTCTGACACTGATGGTTCGACTATTTTGTCGTCTATTAATTTCCCTACTTGTTTCTGTATCTCTTCAACTTGGCTATGCGGGCTTCGATAATTAAATATAAAAAATTTTTATATATACTGGTTCGTCATCTTTCAATCTCAATTTCTGTTTATAAAAGTTATTTGTTGTTATAGATTCGGTGTCAAGTCCGAATATGTCACTATATTTAGAACATAGTTTCGTTAATTGTGGTTTGAATTGATTTGGGAAGTTTTTCGTAAGTTGAGCTAAAACAGTTTCTTCTCTGACTCTAGGAGAGGTTTGAATTACATTGTAATTCGAAAGTGGTTCATATTTTAAATTATTTATATTGACCAATTGGTCGGTATTAGTTGTATTTAATAATCGGACAAATGCATTTTGCGTGGTTGCAACAGTGTTTGCAACATAAATACCAGTTTGGACTTCCTGGTTTGGTATTAGAACACTATCTTCAGTTGAAGTTAGTTCTATTTTTAGGACAACTTGTGATCTTGCTGGTAGAAGTATGGTATTGTTACCAGCACTGTATGTTATTGGAACATAAATTTGGATATTGATATTATTTGGTCGTATTATGAACCAATCGTCTGAAGGTTTAAGATCAATTTGACAATTTAAATCTTTTATGAAGTCAATCCCTATTATTCCATCTCATGGGATTGCGAAATTTTTTGTTACTAAATGGAAATTGTGTGGAATTATATATTTGTCTGTCTGAAGCTCTAGTGGGGCTAGGCCTTGGGATTTTATAATACCATCGCCTATACCTTGAATATCTATTATTGTTTCTGATTTTATGTCATTAAAGACATCAGAATTTTCTTTTATTAGCGATATGTTCGCTCCTGTATCTACTAGGAATTTCAATTTTTTCCCTGTGTGTGCATTGTTAAATGATACGAAAATATTAAAATTGAGATTGATGGTATGAACCGTTGTTTTTATTGTTGAATATCTAAAGGTGCTTGGGAGTTTCCCGAAGCCGTTTGGGTAACACGGACGTTGTTTTGTCGTGTACCTCTATTATTGTCGTATTGGTTGTTATAGGAGTTTCCGTTTCCACGGTTATTCCCTCTATAACCACCACGACCTCTATAGTTATTTGAATTGTTGTTGTTGTTATTTGAGTGGCTACTGTTGTGGTTGTAACCACGACCATTTCCTCTACCACGATAGTTACCTCTATAGGTACTACCGCGGTATGCCTGACCTCGTCTGGTATACAATATGGAACTTGCATTACCAGTCATGTCAGTAGAGCATTGGATATATTTGGTTATGGCATCATTCATGGTAGGGAATGTGCCTGCTTCTAGAATGGTCTTGAGTCTGCCATGCTCACAATTTTTAACCATTGTGCTAATGGGTTCTTTGCTGCTGAATTTATCAGCGTGCTCAGCTGGCAGACCCTCATCGATGTATGATGTTTCTAGGAGTTTTCTCATCTCGTCGATTTCTTTTGTAAATTGGGTGGCTGTTTTGCCTTTTTGGCATATTTTTGCCATTTTAGCCTTAACTACGTCGGATGTTTCGCCGACAATTGTAATTTTCAAATTTCGAATGATCGACTGGATGGTCGTTTCATCCTGGACTTTGTATAGTGTAGAGCCGATGATTTTGGATTTTATCACTTCGACAGCTAGAGATTCATAAGGCCCTTTTGTCAAATTGACTAAGTTAATGGCAGTAATGAATCTCTGCATATGGATCTTTTGTCCATTGAATTCAGGGATAGCGTGTGAAATGTCTTTAATATATGCCCGTTGGGCAATCGTTTCATCGGCCATTGCAACGGGTTTTATTTCCGTTACACTATTAAAAGAATCTGAGTCCGAAAAGTCTAGTTCCTCTTCCTCTACTTCTGGTATTTTTAATACCGCGAGGATAGTTAGATCGTGTAGATCTTTTTCTTCAATATTCTGTTCTTCTACTGATTCCTCTGTTGGATCGGCAAGGTCAATTTCCTTGTCTTGGCTTGATCCTGGTTTCTCAATGTCAATAGTTAGAGGCGTATTAAGTATTGTGGGGATTGATATATCCAATTTGAACTTATTTTGGATCGTTACCAAGTTCGATCGAAGTCTGATCAAGAGCTTTGATACTTTCGATTAGCTGACGTGCTTCATTAAAGCATTCAACTAATATAAACGCATGTTTTTCAATTGTTGCCTTTTGTATCGGCCTGTTTTGCGTAATGGACTTATAGGATTTATCAAACCTACTTTTGATGTCTAATAGTGAATTAAGGATTTCATTCCATTCCATTATTGGGATTTAATTTCTAAATGCTACAAAGTCAATGACTCTGCCCAGAATGGAATTCTCAGTAATGATCGACTTAACTATTATACCTGGAATGGTAGTTAATACGATTGCTTTCTGTGTTCTCGAGCAATCGATTAAAGGGGAAAAATCTAATTGATATGTATCCATGTACATATATTCGAGCTCTAATATGCTCTTAGGGGTCGTTGAGACCAATTGTTGGATTCTAACCGAAAACTGTGGGTCCCTACTGTGGACTTTCCTAATGGCCTCTAATGTTGGCATTATTTTGTTTTATAATTAATCCTGTTTCAATTCAAAAGTTTTTATTTAATTACAAAAATTTTTTTTGTTTTTTTTTAATTCAAGCCCTGTCTAAATCATTTGCCCTACTCATATATCTTTTCTTGATAATTTTGTTATGTTTAACATACAATGTTAAAAGAAACTGCAGAACGTTTACGATCGTTAAGATCAGTAACAAAAGGCTTGAATACCATCTGTGTGATCAATAATTTTGACATTATTGACCACGTTGGCCGTATTGTCTTTGGTCTGACTATCGTCAGACCCGAACCAACCCATGGTTTTATTTCATATATAAATTTCTTTGATATTGAGAAAAAAATTCTGTACTACTTGGATATATACATATGTATGTATTTTGTTAAAATTTCTTCTTTTTTTGTTTTGAAATTATAGAAAATAGTGAAATAATGAAGATAGTAGTTAGGGCATATGGCTGGTTTACATTGGTAAAATTAAAGTTAAATTACCAGCCATATGTATTAGTCAAAGCCTAATTGTTTGGTTAGTTGGTTCAAGTAGCGTTTTCACGCAGCAACTTGAGTGTTTTTATATTAAATTAAAGGTAAATGAAGTCATTGGCAAATGAATGCAGCCTTATTTACGTTACTTTGCTCTTGCAAAGTTCTTTGTCGATGGAATTTATGGCCTCTTGGTGTTGTCTTCTCTCCTCTTCTTTCGTTGCGACAGCTAGCATCTCTTTGCCAGCCGTCGTTGGCGGAGGAGTTTAGTTCGTCTCCCACCCCGCTTTTTCTTTGGTTTTATTGGTTTTTGCTGCCGTGCCCGGTACTCAGCTATCGTGAGTGGGCGTGGTCCATCGATTGGACAAGCCTCTAACGCCTCCTGTAGGCTTGGCTTGTCCCTTTGCTCGATAGGAGCAGCGTTCAGGAGATCTATCTCCAGTTTTCCCTCGTTGGCGTAAGGGGCGGTAGGCCTCTCACGCTTGTTGTTGCTGCTGCTGATGTCCGTGGCCTCTGGGCTCAGGCGGTGCCGGTGCTGGTCTTCGCACAGGTCATATTCGCTGCACGCTCTCTGTAGCGTTGTCGGTGCCGTTTGAGGTCTTTATCTTCTTTTATATTTTATATATTCATTCAGAGATGTTGGGGATGGCGGAGTTGTTTATGTTGTGAACACAAATTACATAGCTGCCTGGCAGCATAAATTTTTCGTTTCCGATTTTGTAAACAGTAAAAATATTTTTGCATTTTATGAACTTGTCACATGAATCAGCAACAGTATAAATATTTTTTTTTTTTTTTTATATGCAAACACAATTTAACTGCTCCTCTGCCATGACCATGGCCATGGCTTTAGTATGTTTTATTTAGCGTTGGAATTATTAAGTTGTTTTAATCGCGCAGTTTCGAATTTGTCACGGTCGCCATGTAATATTTAAATAATCATTTAGTATTTGAATTGGAATAACGAGCCAAGACATCCGTCTTGGTTTAAGAGTTTTTATTGGATCTTTTACATAAAGAGTTCTTAGCTAGGGCCGCGTAGCTGCGCTGTCGGAGACGCCGGCAGCGGAGCGGCCGCTTATGTTTATTCGTTTTATATGCCCAGCGCTTCTAAGAGCGGGGGGCGCGAGGGGAATATGCACATGCTGTGTGGATCATATTCAAGTGCCGTCGGCTATGCTATACATGCCGACGCTGCACTAATGTAGTACCAGGCATATATGTGTGATCGTATTTCGTCGCACTGAATATGCCTGGGAATGTTTATTGCATAAACACTGCAACAAAGTGTTACAGTGTGTTCTCTTTTAAGTACTCTTGGTACAGTGGGTATTGGCTATATATGCATACTACATAAGATATGCTTATTAGTAAACAATGTTATTTCTTATTTATGTAAGCGGTCACTGTCCCGGCTGATTACGAAACATCGTAAGCGAGGGACAGCCCGAGAATCGGCGCGTGGATACAAATGGTTCGGAGCGTTGGCTTTGGCTCGAATTACAATGTTGGGAATCGGGAAGATAGCCGTTTAGGTGGCATGGTTGCGCAATAGTGCAGTGATCTTTCTGTCTGGCTCAAACTAGTGCTGTCCCAGGCGGTAGGGAGACGTAGCTGACCGAGCAGATATCATTGCGCCATTACGCAGTGGGGTGAGGAACTTAGTTGTATTCTTAAATTTAGCGCTGATTGCGCGGCGCGTGGAGCGTACTTTGTTTTGGGAAGGGGTGGATCTTCGATCCAAAGTGCTGATGGCGCGGCAGGTGGAGAGTGTGTTGGTCTATGTAAAGGGAAAAAGTGTTGCTTAAGTTATATGCGCTGACTGCGCAGCACGTGGAGAGTGCATTGGGTTCATGTAAGGGGAAGGGTGTTGCGTATGTTATATGCGCTGACTGCGCGGAACGTGGAGAGTGCACTGTGTAGGTGGAAGGGGAATATGTTTCTATCTCATATGCGCTGACTGCGCGGCACGTTGCGAGTGCATGGGATATGTATAAGGGGTATGAGTTTTTCTTAAGTTAAGTAAAGAAATATTCAGTGGTTTTATATAAAATATATATTTTTAGTGCTATGAAGTATATATGAAGAATTATATGAAGCATATAACCCTGTGATGAACCATGGCTTCAGCCATGCATATAATTTTCACTTTGTCATTATTTTTTGGCATTTTTTGTCCCGTGCGAATGTGGTCTTAATTCAATTTTTAAAAAACTTCGAATCATATTGGCTTATAACTACCACCATTTTAAAGAGACATCAATGCACTCAGTGGCCGTCTTCTCAGACAGCCAAGCAGCTCTCAGAGAACTTTCTTTCTCTTTCCAACTACCGCCTTAACCAAAGCTAATCTGCAAACACCTGGAAACAATATATGGCCTTAGATTAAGATTTCTGTGGTTTTCAAGATTTTAAGATATATTGGATAAACATGTTAGTCATTTATATAAATTAATTAAATTATTATTATAATTATTATTATTTAATTAATTAATTAAATTAATTATATAAATTCTTACGGGATAACTACTGCGGCTTTGTCCAGTGTTCTTCACATAAATATGTGCTAGAACTTCCAGAGCTTTTTCAGTCTCTCCATGTTCAAGAAGAAATTTGGGACTTTCGGGGAACGCAAATAGCCACAGACCTAATAAAATACTGAAATAAGAATAAGATAAGATAAAAGAAAAATATTAATTAAAAGGAAAATTTAATCGAGAAGCAACGTGAGTCGCTTCTAGTCGCGACTCTACTTTTATACCCGTAATCAGTCAGTATTGTAACGAACCATGGCTTCGGCCATGGTTCATCACAATTAGCTAAGCACAGACACCTCGCCCTTTCCACAAGCCCAAAACACGCACCACGTGCCGCGCGATCAGCGCTTATAAATTAAGAACAATATTTTCCCTTCCACAAGCCCAATGCACCCTCCACGTGCCGCGCAGTCAGCGCTTAGTAGTTAAGAGCAAAACCTCGTCCCTTTCACAAGCCCAATGCACTCTCCACGTGCCGCGCAGTCAGCGCTTTCGATCTAAGAGCCAAAAACTTACCCCTTACTAAATCAATGCACTCACCACGTGCCGCGCAATCAGCGCTTATAATTAAGAACAAGTCTAGCTCCCCCATCCACTGCGTTATGTCGCAATGATATCTGCTCGATCAGCTACGTCTCCCTACCTCTTGCACTATTTCGAAACAGGAAGGGACAGCACTAGTTTGACCAAAAAGAAATATCATTGCACTATTTCGCAATCAAATCATGCCACCTGAAATTCTAGCTTTCCCCTTCCAACCTTGTAATTCGAGTCAAAACCAGCGCGCTGACCCCCTTATGTACACGCGCCGATTCTCGGTCTGTCCCTCGCTTACGATATTTCGTAACCAGCCGGGACAGTGACCTATTACATAAGAAAAAAGGAATTACATTGTTTACCAATAAGCATATCTTACTCAGCATTGTTAGCACTTAAGCGGGCGAATATTGCCCAATAGTAATAAGTCAGCACGTCAGCGGAAAGTATTCCTGGTTACCGGACACCCCATGGGAGACCACAGTGTCGACTTCGCAACCGGCCGCTGCTTAAAAAGGGCAAGCTCGGCCGAGAAGCTCAGAGACAGATACCTGGGCAGATCATAGCCAGAAACCCAGAGGCAATACCTGGGCAGTTCATCAGCCAGAAACCCAGAGACCATACCTGGGCAGATCATCAGCCAGAATCCCAGAGACAATACCTGACAGATCAGCAGAAAGATCAGTCACGCCAGAATCCCAGAGACAATACCTGGGCAGTTCATCAGCCAGAAACCCAGAGACAATACCTGGGCAGATCATCAGCCAGAAACCCAGAGGCAATACCTGGGCAGATCATCAGCCAGAAACCCAGAGGCAATACCTGGGCAATTCACCAGCCAAGATACCCCACTCGGCAGTCCACCAGCCAACGCTTCCCGTTACTACAGACAAACGTAAACAAAACCTCGAATAAAAGTGAATTGAATATTACAGACAAAAAACCAAAACAACAGCTTTTGAGTCATTCTTGATAGTAAAAATTCGACGATTTCTTCAGCCCTCCTTTACTCTCTCACTTCAGTACAAGGCCAGTCTAGGACTTTAAAGCTCCCAAAACTACAAATTTCTTGTAGCGGACCCTAGACAGGACTGAAGCATATCCCAGCCTGAAATAGGATCTCACAAGTAGCGCCCGAGCAGGGACTTTTAAGGACTTTTTGGAAAACTAAAGGACTTCATGGGCTAAAGACCCACGGCCACCGAAAGAGAACAAGGTAGCGAGGACCAATAACCGCGAGATCTATAATCGTGCCCCGTGAAATCCGAACAAGTATACGCGGCGAACTAAAAGTGAGAAAGTGAAACAAAAACAAGTCAAGTGCCAAAGAATATAAAAGTAAACCGTGGACGGATACAGGAACGAACCACTCGACGATTTATACCCAGAAGGACACCTCACCAATCCAGGGGTCGCCACCGGATGGATCCACAAACTCCGGCGAGACGAGCTCGAAGCCCTCGCTGAGGAGTTTGGATTCGGTAATGAAGGCACAGTCGATGACCGACGCAGGAGATTTGCCACTTTAGTCGCCGGGTCACTCTCGCAGGACGCCTGGGCTCGACTAGGAGACCTTGAACAGCAATACGCCAAAGCAGTACCTCGCTCCAGGTCACCCATGCCAACCACGCCTGAGCCCTCAGACAAGAAGAAAATGGACGCCAGGGCAGAATTACAAGTACCCGAAGCCGCCATATACAGCACGCCAGCCCCACCCGTCGTCGTGACAGCCGCCGTATTCCCAAGGCCTCCCATGACTGAGACCAGTCGATCCCCCACGCAGAGGATCGTGCCAATCGTCGGCCCACACCTGGATGGGCACCATCACAGCCACATCGCACCCATAGCAGAACGCATTCGGAAATGGGGAATCAGATTCGACGGGCAAGATGACCCGCTGTCATTCCTAGAACTCTTCGAAGAACGTGCCCTTTCATATGGAGTAGACACAAATCAGCTGCCTCGGACCATGGCAGAACTACTTACTGATCGGGCCAGTCGCTGGTACCGCACCAGCCAATTTCAGGGCAGCTGTTGGACGTATTTCCGTCAAGAATTCATATCATTCTTCTTTCCGCCACGATACTTCGAACAATTAGAAGATCAGATCCGAGCCCGTAAACAAACTGTAGGGGAATTATTCAAAGACTACTTCATCGAGATACGGCTACTTATGCACCACGCCGCGTACGATGCCACCAAGGAGCTGAACAGGATCTACGACAACGCCCTGCCAGCCTACCAGATGTACGTACGGCGACACGAACTGCAAAGCTTGTCACAGCTTACACTGTTGGCCACAGAGCTCGAGAGTATCCAAGAGCGGGCCATCCCGACCTTTCCTGCACCCCCGCGGAACATGCCAAACTACGCAAGGCCGGCTACAGAGCAAAGGAGCGGTGACTCGAACCGGACGCCATTCCGAAAACCCCATTGGGAGTCGGGAGACGCACCAGGGAGACCGCCAGCTAATCCAACCAGTACGATGAATCCCGATATCGCACATCGTATGATCACGACCCCATTGCCAGCCCACGCCAAAATCCTTCCATACTATTATGCTGGGAATGTGGCAAACGCGGCACACGAACCGTCGATTTTTTGTCTGGACGTTGATATGCAATGACTGCACCATCAAGTGGCCCATGCGACACCAAGCCGAAGCCTGTTACGCGCGGAACCCAGGCTAGAATCGCAGCCCCTCCTCCCGCCCAACCGACCGGGGGCGCTGCCGCATGACGCGCGACGCGTGTTACCGAACCGATCGCGAACATGCAGGAAAGATAGAGGTTAGACTAATGTTCGAGGAAAATTAGAGCTAAACACAACTCAAGAGCTAAACATGCAGAGATAGTTAAGAAATAGGACTAATTACGGGAAAGGTATGTTAATATTAGTGATTTAAGAAGAGGAAGGGAATTAGTGGTGGATACTATAAGGTAGAGAGAATTATAGTCCGAGCAAAAGACCCTAAACGGTTCATGCAAGGAATAATTTGATCTACAAAGTGGAAGGAACAAAGGGGTAAAGTTTCTAGTAGATCTTACAGGAATCGTAAAGTTTATGCGACTCAACAAGTCAGGGCTATCTACGTCACCCTTGATCAGGTTGTGCATAAAAATCACACCAAGCATTTTTCTACGACTAACTAAGGTTGGAAGGTTTATTAAAAGCAGTCTACGAGGGTAAGATGGCAGTCTCACATCTGCATCCCAGTTGAGGCCACGCAGAGCAAAAAGTTAAAAGTTTTTCTGGACTGATTCTATACGGTCCTGGTGTACTTTGTACTGGGGGCACCATACACAAGAGCCGTACTCTAAAATCGGACGAACAAGCGAGGTATAGAGAGTCTTCGTTATGTAGGGATCGTCAAACTCCTTTGACCACCTTTTTATAAACCCAAGCACGCCCATGGCCTTATTTACCATGGTGGAAATGTGTTCAGAAACTTTAACTTTGGGTCAAGTTTAACACCAAGATCATCAACCAATGTAATTCTCTCAAGAGAACCACCGCAAAGGGTGTAAGGAGCTAACATGGGGCTGGACCGATGAAATGTCATAACTTTGCATTTCGAGGCATTTAGGTGTAACATATTTGCACAACACCATGACTGAAAGTTATTGAGATCGGATTGCAAGCGAGAGTGAAATGAAATGTCCTTGTACTGGACACAGAGTTTAACATCATCCGCATACATGAGTACTCGAGAATTTGTTAATACTGAAGGCAGGTCATTAATAAAGAGTGTGAAAAGTAGGGGGCCTAGATGGCTGCCCTGTGGTACTCCAGAAGTAACCTTAACAGGTGAAGAGAAGGAGTTTTTGAAGAGGACTCTTTGAGACCTTGAACGAAGATAGCTAGAAATCCATCTCAAAAGATTAGGTGGAAACCCTAAAAGGTCAAGTTTTTGTGCTAGAAGGGAGTGGTTTACAGAGTCGAATGCTTTACTGAAATCAGTGTAGATAACATCCGTCTGAAAGTTACATTGGAAGCCTTTAATGATAAAAGAGGTAAACTCTAATAAATTTGTGGTTGTTGATCGTCGCTTAATAAATCCGTGCTGAGATGGAGATATAAGTGATTTGCAGAGATGTTGCAAATGCGGAGTTAAAATTTTTTCAAACATTTTAGGAATAGCGGATAACTTAGATATACCTCTATAATTATTAGCATCAGACTTGCTACCTTTCTTATGGAGAGGAATAATAAAAGATTCCTTCCAGATCGGGGGGAAGCATGAAGAATTAATGGATAGGGTGAATAGTTTAAGCAGGGGTCCACACAGAGCGTCGGCACAGTACCTGAGTACACAGCCGGGAACTCCGTCAGGACCTGGTGAAAACACCGGCTTAACTAGTCGAAGATCATGAAGCAGTGAACTTTCATTTAACAAGGGGCTGAAAATGCCATTCGACCTTGGTAAACTGTATGGATACGGCTGACCAGAGTAGCTGTCATGGGAATAGGTTGTTTGGAAAAATTGGGCGAAAAGATCGGCGATTGCCTGATCATTGTTTGCCGTCATATTTAGAAATGATAGCGAGGATGGATGTGCGGACGTTCTACGCTTACTATTTACGAAGCTGTAAAACTGTTTAGGGTCCTGTGAAAAGCGTATCCTGCATCGAGATAGGTAATTTTTATAGCATTGAGCATTAAGAACGGAGAACTTTGACCGAGCTAATACATAGCGAGAGAGAGAAGTCGGAGAACCAACTTCTTGAAATTTTTTATATAGTCTTGATTTTAAGTTTTTTAGACTGGATAACTCTTTGGTAAACCAAGGAGGCTTCCCAGATCTAATCGGACAAGAAAGTGGGACACAAGAATCAAAAAGTGTATCGAGTACATTGTAAAATATGTTTGTGCCTTTCATAACGTCAGTGCACACGTACAGAGCGGACCAATCAAAATCCCTAATGAGGTTATTAAGCTTCGTAAACTCGGCTTTGCGAAAGCAACGGACACGTTCAGACAGCCTACCCGTTCGATCCAATACAGTAGGCCCAATATCAACCGACAC
Source organism: Drosophila subsilvestris (assembly GCA_035043285.1). Lineage (NCBI taxonomy): Eukaryota > Metazoa > Arthropoda > Insecta > Diptera > Drosophilidae > Drosophila > Drosophila subsilvestris. The sequence goes on along the minus strand of JAWNNB010000714.1, from coordinate 31,944 downwards.
TTCGAATGTAGGATGGTAGGAGTCTTCAGGTATAGTGAGCGGAAGGGCTCGGGTTAGCAACGCTATGGTCGGATCTGAGACAAAGCACAGATCAAGCAATCGACCCAAGGAATTTTTCACATGGTTGACTTGAGACAGGGATAGGTCCAACAAGCCGTCAATAAAGTCATGTCGTGACATGGGCACAAGGTTATTAGACTCGTTAACCGAAGCCCAAACAGTACCTGGCAAATTGAAATCGCCAAGAACTATCATATGGTCTTTATCTGATAGCGAGGAAGAAACAGTTTTTAAAGCGGACAAGTGATGCTCGTATATTAAGGTATCCGAGGAAGGTGGAATATACGAGCAAGTAATGAAAATGGAAAAGCCTGGGAGAATCAGATTTACGCACAGGAATTCCAGGTCTTGTTGAGCCTGGACTATGAAATGTTCCGACGTAAAGATTGAGTCCACTGCAATGAGGACCCCTCCTCCACGTCGAGACGAACGGTCATTTCTAAAGATTGTGTACCGACCTGCCAAAACTTCGGAACTAAGGATGTCCGGCTTTAGCCAGGTCTCGGTAAACACAATAACGTGGGACGAGAATGCGAGACTCTCAAGAAAAAGAGTGCTGAGCTTACTACGCAAGCCTCTAGCATTCTGGTAGGTAACTAAAAGAGAGGCAGTTAGTTTTTTAGATGGGTAGAAGTAGAGCGGGAAGATGAGGGTGGAGATTGAGATGGAGCACTGGTCTGAACACTAGGAAGAGTTATGGGGGCCTATTCTTCTTCTTCGCTTTAAACTCCTTGACCACCAAATGCTCCGGCCAAAACTTGGCGGAACAAATGGTTTCAAATTGAGTCGGGGAGACACTTATCTTGAAGAAAGATATCTCCCTGGAGTAAGAAAAGTTAAATTTTTCCACCTTTAAGCCGACGGCTGTAATGGCAATATCCGGTGGCCCTGGACGTCTGTTATCTGGTGGGATCGAGATAGACGGAATTGAAACAGTAACGGGAGCGGACTCTACGGACACGGACGCTTCAGACGTTTCTAGCTCCATGCTCTCCGAAGTGATCAATTCGGCTTCCGAATTTGCATCACCAGCCGCTGTCGTAGACCTTGGAGTGGCAAACGATATCAGCTGCTGCACTGTGTTAGTGGTCGGAGTCAGTTTTTCAGCGGTTTTTCTGCCGCCAACACCCGTCGGGAAACAACATGCGTCCCCAACTGACACGGGATCAGCCGGGAACGACGCCTCCTCCGACCCGCGACTAAAGAATCACCTACACGTGAACAACGGCCGGATAGTGGCGATGGTGACCATAGGAAGACACACAACGGAAGCCACAATCGACACCGGGGCATCCAGAAGCTTTATCAGTGAAAACCACGCCCGACAACTAGACAACAACACCAACCTGCAAGATGTATGCGTCCGCATACGTCTGGCCGATGGCTCGGTCAGAGAGATCACATAAGTTCTACTGGCGCACTCCAAGCTGGATCAACGAGAGGTTCAAATCCCGTTCCGGGTCTTGCCAAACATGTTGGGACAAGTAATTGTCGGTATGGACTTCCTATATGCCACCGAAACGACGATCCAATGCGGCACCACGCTGCTACAGCTACCAGACCGCCGTCCCATGCCCACTGAACCCGTGCTTACTAACATCCACATACAAGACACCGAACACCGACACAACAAACCCGAACAAATCGCAACGAACCTACGTCCACGACCTACCACAATGCATACGACACCCAATGATACAACGCAACACCTGACACCCAAACCAATAGCAGCAAACGCGAAGAATTGGCACATAACGGAGAACACAAATCCGAAGCCAGCAACAGCCAACAGAAAACAAGCAATCGGTAAAACGAGTCCCACGGTTCCTATGGAGCAATCGCGTCCTAGGCCACCGACAAAGAATACTCTTCCCAATCCACGGGACTTCAGACATCGCTGAGCATGGGAACCATGGATCGCTACATTCCTTAGGTTTTACTTTCTATACCCTAATTCCCTAATATAAGAACCATTGTATATAATCCCCTAACAGAAGAGTTAGAAGAACCCTCGTTGCACTTCATTTACAACGTTCCGCGCGATCGGCAATTCAACACATTTTGCTAACGTCAAACTTAAAACTCCCCACCACTGCGTTATTTCGCTATAATTTAAACCAACAAAACAGTCTCGATGCCAATTCCCAAAACTACTACCACATTGACCCAGCATCTGATTTCTAGAGTGCAGAATCAACAGAAATAAACGCAAACCCACTAACCCACCTTTACGGAAGTAGTACATCTTCTATCAAGTGTTTAAAAGCTAAGCGGAAATCACGGAACAATATAAGAATTTGTTGACTCCGGGATTCGACGTACAATGTTAAAGAAGGTGAAGAACTTAAAAAGCGAAAGCATCGACGAAGAAGGGACAGTCTATCAGCCTGAATTCCAAAGACAATACCTGGGCAGTAGACCAGCCGAAAACCCGAAGCTCACACCTGGCCGTTTTCCGACCTCAGCAAAAATCACAGCACCCTGAATTCGAAATAACTATAAGATAAAACGCAAGGCATAAAAAAAATTAAATAAACAAATAATTCAAAATAACCAAAACCAAAGCAGGGTTGTCATCTTTTCCGCCAGCGACATTACCTCTGCAGTAACGCAAGCCCACTCTGTTTTCCCTCACTTCGGTTCAACGGCCAGCCCCGCCCTTAAAGTTCCAGAAAATCTACAAATTGCTTGCAGGAAACCCTGGACAGCTTACGATAGGTTCTTACAGCATATATGGTAGTTGTTGGGTTTCCCAGCCTTTTATTCCCCTACAAATTCCTCAAATAAAAGCCAGTGGTGCAAAATAACGTAATTGAACCTTCGTTTGCTATTTTCACTGCCCATTCCATATAATTATTGTAACCGCTCATAATTACTCACGGCAGCAGCCGTTCTTTCGCCTCTTTATTTCGCCTTTTTCGTTATGCTACTGCAGCTGCAGCATGTATGCTATTCTTTCGCACTCTCTCTCTCTATCTATCGCTCGTACTCGGTTCAGCAGCAGCACGAGCTTCTATCTCTTCTGTCGTTTTCTCTCTCGGGTGCATTAGGGCACGGGCACCTACCCTTTTTTAGTCTGGAACTGATCTCCAGCTAATATCGTCGATTTCGCTTCTACGGATTTCTTTCGTCTTTATCTGGTCCTCAACCTGCAAGAACAAACCTTCGTACCTTGTATAATACATAACATACGAATCGCGTTCTATCTACAAAAACAATCTCGATCGTTGGCGGCCCCTATACCGCGCAACTAATAAACTAAACATATTAAACTTAAACCATCGTCTTAATCATTAAACAATTGCATCAGCTAGTGAGAAAGCTCGATAGCTCAACAAACAATTTAATGTTTAAAGGCTTACACTAGGGTAATAAAGAAAGATTCAAACGAGAAGGAACGTGAGTCGCTTCTAGTCGCGACTCTACTTATATACCCGTACTCAGTCAGTATATAAATGTGTGAGCTTATGATTGAAATTTAAAAAAAATTTTTAATTTTACATTTTACATTTTTTGCTACATGTAAAATGTAGATAATACATCTAGAACAAATATTCTACATCTACCATTTAGATTCTACATCTCCTCCGCTAGGGGTTGCTCGCGCATTGCACAGGGTGTGTGCGAGCGAGACAGAGAATGAATTTCATCAGCATCGCCAGAGGAGGTGGGGGAAGCAACTGAAAATTAATTTCTTTGTTCTGGCTATAATAATGATCCGATCTGATTCAGATTCGGCAATCTGATAGATATGGTCATTCTCTACGATACTGCGGTTTTAGTTTTTACGTATCTTCAAAATTGTGGCTGCCACAGATTTTCGTACTTTGTGAAGGCGGAAGGGGGCGGGCGAAATTTTGAAATACACTTGTAACAGTGTGATATCACATGAGTCTGGAAACAAAATTTGGTTGCTCTAGCTTTTATAGTCTCTGAGATCTAGGCGCTCATCAAGACAGACAGACAGACAGACGGACAGACGGACGGACGGACAGACATGGCTCTATCGACTCGACTATTGATACTGATCAATAATATATATACTTTATGGGGTCGGAAAATTTTCCTTCTCTGCGTTACACACATCCACTTTTATCACAAATACAGTATACCCCTTAACTCTTTTTGAGTACGGGTATAAAAACTAAAACCAAATCACCAATTCTTCAGCACCACATCCCACCTTGCCTTCCCATATTTTCGGTCAAAACGGTCAGCCCTGCACTTAAAGTTCCAGAAAATCTACAAATTTCTTGTAGAGGAACCCTGGACAGGCTGAAGCATATCTTACAATTCAGATATCTATTTTTTTTTTTAACAGCTGAATGCTGCCAGGTACGTAGAGTTGCCAGACAGCTGCTAGAGAAGCCGAGTACGATTTTTTTTGCGTGCAAGATATTAGATGTGTTTTGCTTAAAAAATATAAAAGTGTAGCTTTGAAAAAACAATTACATATTTTAAATCATAAAAGAAAAACTGAAAAACCTATTGTTTTGATATGATTGTTCGGGCCAGCAGTTATTTATGCGTCGATTTTATAATATTAAATGTAGCAGTACCTATTTGTATAAGAGCATCTGAAACCCTAAACTCATGTAGTCTCCAGCGTTCGGCAGTGCTGCTTTCACTTTACAAGCGTTAAGTTCAGTCTCTGCATGAGCTCGAGAATGCTAAAAGGCTTCGAAAGTTTTCAGACGCATTCAACTTGCATACTCGTGCCCTGCAGACATTGGGAAGTGCTGAGGAGATATCGGGACGCATGATAAACTACATGCTGCTGCGCAAAATATATGCGAAGACCCAACCCAAATTGCGTCAACGGACAGGATACCCACAGTTGGGGAGTTCTACGATTTCCTGGAGAATCGATGACAGAAGATGGAGAAGGTGCAATACGCTATAGTGACGCACGGTGGTAGCGCTCAGGTGGAAAAAGCCAGTCTACATCAGAATCTATCGATATCTATCGTGGCTGATGTTCGTGTGTAACTTCGCTCTTCCTACCAATTATTATTTTCTGTGCTTTAAGGAAAGTAATTTTGCCTAATTAGTGTCTCCTGTTTTGTTAACTGACCGTTCAATCTGTCCACTCTCTGTGCTCTATCTGCAAACGCGATTTTGAGTGTTTATTTCGTAAATAAAGTCAATTTGTGCTTTCTCTCTGTCTCCGTCCTTTCGTATTCACAGCTGTGTTGTTGTTGACCCAGCCCTTGTACGTTGCACTCTCTCTTAGCCACTCTAAATTTGCATGTTTGCTTCGCTTTTCACACATCTTCTCTCTTCACACAATCTTATATTGACGCTCTGCATTTGCCGCCTCTCTGTACCTGACTTACGCTCTGTTCTGTATTTCGTCTCTCAGTGTTTCAATAATAATAAACAGTACATTTTTTTCATTATGAGTACATGCTGTGCTAAATGATGCCACTCTGCAGCTCAACGGCAAGTGTTCACATACTGCTGGCTATGTGGCAACATACTACGTGCGCTGACTTCGGCCCTACTGGTGGACGCGTAGTCGACTTGATAAAGTCTCGTTGTGGCCTCAACTGGACTTGTTGGGACTGCAGGCCGATTGAAGGCGACATGCGGGTCTTTATGAAACAGACTCATAATGAATTCGCGGCCGTCAACGCTGGGTTCATGATAAGTTTGTCTCTATGGAGTCTCACTATAAAAATTAAAAAATTTTAACTGAGTCGCCGAAGAGAAAGAAGGCTTATAACTGTCTGCCCTCTAGTAACATAAATGTTTATCTTGCAGTTCCTGGGACACTCTCACTCCCAGTGACTGAGGCACCTACTTCATCACCTACTGACTCTCCTGTGCCCGGGTCTGACTGCGATGTCAGACGGGAAGTCTACGGTCCCGTCTGCTGCGCTTCTGAACCCGCACTCGAAGCCGCCGACGCTGCTATCAGTATGGAGTTGGAAGTTCCGTCTAACACGGCTTCTACCGTCATCTCTGAAAATGGCTCTTTGTTTTCTGATTCATTCCTATCACCACTTCAGATCCTCTAACTGCTGTCGCGCCACTAAAATCAATTTTCGTCTCTCGACTCATGGCATCGACCACGGATGTTCTGGTAAGAGACGTTATCTATTCTTAACTTAATATTGATAATTCCGCAGGGCTGGTAGTTACTAAAGTTAATTTTAAAGTCAAACTTAACATTGCCTCCTTCAAAATTTCTGGTTCCAGATAAATATGTCAATAGTATGCTCGACCCCTCCTTCTGGCCGGAACATACAATTTGTCATAGGTTTACTAATCGCTTCCATAATATCTTATATTCTTATATCTTATATCTTTATATTCTAGTTGACAAATATAGGTTGGATCGTCCAACTCGTGGTGGCGGTGTCCTGTTTGACGTTCGCTCGGACATAACGTCTCAACTCTTTTTCGTCGAAGGGGAAAACAACATTGAAATAATCGTTGTCAAACTTCGCATAACCACTTTCAATCTTTTATATATCCTGCTCTTATCTTCCACCGTTCTTTGAATTTTCTACTTATATGCTGCACTTTTCACATCTTCAGTCTTAATGATTCCAATCGTCTTATTGTCCTAGGGGATTTCAACCTACCAAACATTTCCTGGTTTACTTCTGCTGACTCTAACCTGATGTTCCCATCTAACCAGCATGATTTCGTAGATTCTTTGTCCGATACATCGTTGCGTCAGGTAAATGCTAAACGCAATAATATGGGCAGGCTTTTAGACGTCGTTTTTAGCTCCGACACATTGAGTACTCTGGTCTGCAGAGGATCTCGTCTATCTTTACCTGAGGACCCTTACCATCCCACACTTCATATTTTGATTCAGTTACCCCCCTCTGGTCCCATCAAATCACTCTTTAAGCCCTCTACTATCTTCTGTTTCAGGAAGGCGGATTTTATCAGTCTGAATGTTGCACTTTCTCAGATTTATAGGTCGTTCCTTGACGACTTTCAGCAAATCGAAGCATTCTATATACTCTAAACGTAGCTCCTCCCAACTTCCTTCTTCTTTTCGTATAATGGCTGACAATGATTGCGACATTTCTCATATATTCGCTTCATTTTTAGATTTTTATACCCGTACTCAAAAAGAGTTAAGGGTATATACTGTATTTTTGCTAAAAGTGGATGTGTGTAACGCAGAGAAGGAAAATTTTCCGACCCCATAAAGTATATATATTCTTGATCAGTATCAATAGCCGAGTCAATAGAGCCATGTCTGTCTGTCCGTCCGTCTGTCCGTCTTGATGAGCGCCTCGTTCTCAGAGACTATAAAAGCTAGAGCAACGAAATTTTTTTTCCAGATTCGTGATATTACACTGTTACAAGTGTATTTCAAAATTTCGCCCCGCCCCCTTCCAACTTCACAAAGAACTAAAATCTGTGGCATCCACAACTTTAAACATACGATAAAACTAAAAACGCAGTATCGTAAAGAATGACCATATCTACCAGATTGCTAAGTCTGGTACAGATCGGATCATTAATGAAGAAATTAATTTTCAGTTGCTTCCCCCACCTCCTCTGGCGTTGCTGACGAAATTCATTCTCTGTCTCGCTCGCACACACCCTGTGCAATGCGCGAGCAACCCCTAGCGGAGGAGATGTAGAATCTAAATGGTAGATGTAGAATATCTGTTCTAGATGTATTATCTACATTTTACATGTAGATGTAGTTAAAAAATGTAGCAAAAAAATGTAAAATGTAAAATTGTTAAATTATAAGCTCACAAATGTATATACTGGCTGAGTACGGCTATAAAAGTAGAGTCGCGACTAGAAGCGACTCACGTTCCTTTTCGTTTCTACTCGGTTCCTAGTAATATCCATTCAACTATACATACATGCTTCATCTACCGAGCACTCATATCCTATTCCCCTTAATAGCTCCAATTGTATCTATCCCCCCTTCATGGATTATAATGGCCTCTTGCTAGTTTAAAATCCTGTAAATCTTCGTTTACTGCTGGCCGAGACTTGGTTCCCAGTGCTGTCCTTAAGCTTTGTGCTGATTCTCTTTGTTTGCCATTCTTAAAACTGTTTCAACGTGTCTCTTTAACTAGGTTATTTTCCCTCGGTCTGGAAGGAATCGTATAATGTTCCCACTACCGGGAAATCGTAATACCCCTTAACTCTTTGAGTACGGGTATAAAAAACCTTCCCCCCAGTTGAGGTTTTATCAACCCGGCCCGGATACGCGGGGCGCGGCAAACCCCACACACTGTCTCAAAACCTTTCATACAAACTGTATTAGGATCAGGTCCTAGACAGACAGAGCAAGAAACTTCATTATATCTAAAATATCTCGGTTCATCATTCAAACACGGTCCAAGTCTGGTCTGCCTGTTATATATATACCTCTCGAATCGAATTCCCCAAGTCCGCTCTGCATCGAAATAAGTCACAAACATTTATACATTGATCAACTTTCAAAACGTATGTATTTACGAATCATTCGCGACTTTAATCCGCGCTACTGAAGAAGCGCAGTGGCTTAACAGAAACGATTATCATTTTTGTGTCTTTTCAGGATACAAATACGAGCGTTTTGTCGGGTAAAGTTTCGCAATTGACTCGTAACGTTATCATTTACGAGCGTTAGGTCTTCTGCGCATTCCTGCAGCAAAAATGACGATACTCATAATGACGAGAAGACACGATGAGCCCAGCCCAGCCCTTTCCCATTCCCATTACAAGGGAACGACGAGCAGAAGATGTTAAGCAACGACGAAAAGAAGAATAACGACGCGAGAATTAACGACGACAAGAGATAACAAAAACGACAAAAAAAACGAAGTCTCCGACTAACAACGTGAAATTAAAACTTATTTACTTGAAACTTGTTAAACTTAATCAACAAACCAAAAACTTTAATATAAAACCCCACATATGTGGGAAAGCGTTCCGTGTTTATTTATATTTGTTTTAGGATATGGTTTTAAACGTGATACATTTCAGTGCTTAAATTATGTTTCGTTAAAGTATTTTTGGGGACAACTGTATTTTTCTTCTTTTCTGAACGACAGAACGACTCCCTGCTCACAACGACGCTCGGCCCGTTTATTGATTGATGGTTATCGACGGGTGATCAGAGGGCTGCCATATAGCTTGCACCACTTCTGGTGTGCCCCTTTCCTGATCGCCCGCCTGATTCGAACCCTACATTCGGCCCTCCTGACGGAATATTCGCATCGAATGGACATGGCCATGGCTTCATGAAGTCTGACACCGTCGACATTTTAAAGGACCCTCCGTATCTCTCTCTACTTCATAGCGCCCATGTTGGTAGCAACCACTTTATACGGTTCTACGAATTTTCCTTTAAGCTTTAGGCCCACTCCGTATTGGGTTCTCTTAATGGCAACTAAATCGTTCACTTTTATTATTTTTCTTTTTTACGTTTCAAGTCAAAAGCCCTTTTAGTTTCTTCCTGCATTTTCCCCATGTTTTCTCGGTCTTCAATACTATACTGTTTCCCTTTTCTGTCTATAGAAGTCCAAAAACATTTATTTTTCCCTGCCTTTGCATTCGCTAAAACGCACCTGTCGCATTTTTACTAATTCGATCGACCTTATCTTTTAACTTTGGAATAAAGTATGACTTTGCTATCAAATCTATCGTCTTCTTGGCTGACAAATGGTCCTGGCATCTTCGAAATAATCTCGTTTTCCATTACCGACGGCACCACTACTAGCTCACGGTTCTGATCCTTCATATTGTATATTTATGAGGATCGGACTGTTTATTTGATCGATAATTCCACTGCTTGTCTTCTTAGTTTCATACAACAAACATATCTTCAACAATGTCGAAGGAAAAAATCAAAACGCTGTGCACAGTATAAATGAAACTGTGAAATTGTTGACCAAAGAAGACGGTAGAAGCGACGTTTGGAAAAATTTAAGTTGATCAAGTTCGAAAACGATACTGATTTTGTTTGTCGCGTGGACTGCAAAACTGTGTTGGCGTATCAAAGCAAACAAGGAACTGGGACATTAACCCGCCACAAATGTGTGCGCCAAACAGGACTTGGCATTCACAACAGATATGTGGGCTGATGAACACACTCAAAGGAGTTTAATTTCGCTGAGCGGACATTATTTAAATGAAACCTTTGAACTGAAAGTTGCGCTTCTAGGGGTAAGACAGTTTTTAGAAGACAAAAAGACTGGCGTCAATATTTTGAGTCACTTTAGTCATATACTTGAAGAATTAAATGTAGCACACAAATTAACATCATCTGTGTTTGCCACAGACAACGGTGCAAACGTTGTAGCTGCTTTTAAACAATATAAAAGATGGGTAATAGGTGTGTGCTGAGTACGTAGATTGAAAGGTGGCAAATAAATTTGCAATACCCTGAGGTTAGGATTCTGTTTTATCCAGTAAATAAAGGGTAGGAGGGAACGCGTTCGACTTACGTTTTGAATTGACGAACGAACAGAATTTTTTGGGATCATTACGGAAATTTCTACTACATTGGGAAGATATTGGTTATAACATTGACTATTGACAGTAAGAAATTGTGAGCGAACAGAAGAATATTGAGCAAAGAGAGATATAGAAACTTCCATCCGTGACGGCTGACCACTTGGAGTTGAAAATGAATCCGTTGGTTGTAGGTGAGAGGCAGGTGTTCCACTAGGTAAGACCAGCAACAAGTTATTATTCGGGATTTTCGCTCAAAAGTTTGAGGTCTAGAAACTGCGATTTCAAGGTGAGAAACTTTTCATTGAGAGCATTGAATTGTTTCCGCACATCTTGGAAACCGTTCCTGGTTTGCCTCATGAAGGTGCGCATTTCCGCCTAAATCTCTCGGCAGGCCAAACATGAAACAGGAAACAGGAAAGACCCATACGTTTGGATATTAGGTCATTAAGACGGCCAAAATGACGGCCTCCAGCACATTTTATATGAGCGAAAATATCGCAAAGCAAGCAGCTGAGGTAAGATTCACCGGTAATGGTGACACCAAATTCGCATTTCTTTGCACTGCAAACAGTAGCCATTTTTAACAGCAGTTGAATCACTGTGCTCGAAGAAAAACGCAAGGGATATAAGAGAGCAGGCAGCAGAGCGAGCGTCGATCAGCAGCGGCAGACGATCCAGCGAATAGAACGAAAACAAACGGTGAAGCTCGGGAAAGCAGAGACACCGAGAGAGCAGTTCAAGAAGATGTAGTTTTAGGCAAAGTCACAGAGAGAGTGAGAGCAAGGAAGCTTGCACTTATGCTCTCCAGAGCGTGTGTTAATAGGCGATGCAAAGGATGAAGCGCACGAACGGCACAAAAAGCAATGATCCAAAGCGGAATGGATAAAAGCACTAACAAATTGCTTGCGCAAGTATGTTTAACGTTCGGAATATAAAGTTTATATTAACTCAATAGGCAACTTTTTAACTTTTTGGCAAAAAGGCAGAGAATGCAGGAGCGAGGTGAAAACATGACCGGCTTAAGCAAGAGCTTAACCAACAGGCAACATATACACACGTATGCTGGATAATGCTCTTCTCAGTGTATATCCAAATTTCTCGTTGCACGAACATAATGTATAATGCCGTTACTCCTCTTTTGCTTGCGCTTGCTGTCCTATATCGTCTTCGCCGCTCTCGCGGTATATCACCATACTCATAGGCTATTGTGAAATACTCATTTGTATGTGTGTGTCGCTCAATGTGCTGTATTGCTCTCTCCCTTGCCGAATTTTTCTGAACGTTTTCCAATCTGCTTCTCCTGGGTGTTTTATGTTATATTCTGTGTAAATACATTTCCCCTCGCAGCGATAAATGTTGCTTGGTGTTATCTCCACACTTGAATGATTTCTTTTAAGATTTTGTATTTATTCTTATATTTAAATATACACGATGGTATTAACTTAGGTTTCACATTTTCTTCTTGTTCTCAATTTTTTCGAGCCGAGCACACACAGCACCTCTTGTAACCAGCGATCTACTTCTCCGACTCTTCGATTTTTCTTTTCTTTCTCTGATCAACTCTGCGTTCGTCTACTCGACTCTACCCTGACTTGTTGAGTCGCATAAACTTTACGATTCCTATTAGATCTACTAGAAACTTTACCCCTTTGTTCCTTCCACTTTGTAGATCAAATTATTCCTTGCATGAACCGTTTAGGGTCTTATGCTCGGACTATAATTCTCTCTACCTTATAATATCCACCACTAATTCCCTTCCTCTTCTTAAATCACTAATATTAACATACCTTTCCCGTAATTAGATATATTTCTTAGCTATCTTTGCATGTTTAGCTCTTGAGTTGTGTTTAGCTCTAATTTTCCTCGAATATTAGTCTAACCTCTATCTTTCCTGCATGTTCGCGATCGGTTCGGTAACACGCGTCGAGCGTCATGCGGCAGCGCCCCCCGGTCGGTTAGGTGGGAAGAGGGGCTGCGATTCTAGCCTGGGTTCCGCGCGTAACAGGCGTCGGCTTGGTGTCGCATGGGCCACTTGATGGTGCAGTCATTGCATATCAACGTCCAGATTACCAGTGTAATCCTACTGGTAATCTGGACGTTGATATCCCACTTATGTCTTACCTACATAAGGAACCCACTATGCTATATTTTCCATTGTGGTCCGAAAAGCGTCAGCAAATTTTCTTAACCGACGTTATTGACTCTGAGTTAACAAAAGAGTTAAAAGCTAAAACTATGCAGTCTTTGCTGAAGCGGTTCGTTCCCTCAATGGCTCACCTAGTGGGCCTATTTGTGAATCCTCCATTTAAACAAATAAATTTTTTATCGGATGAGATTTTAGTTTTAAAGCACACGTGAAATGAAATTTCTTTTCTGTTTTTAACAGAGGCCTTTTTTATGAGCTGGGACTAACGCGTGGGTATAACAGCAGTATATTTCGCGCTTAACAGTATATAGATTAAACGAAGTCATAAAAGTGGATTCCAGAACGCCTCGAAATGAAAAGTTATACTTTTTGCTAAAAAGTAAAAAGCAAAGTGAATGTGAAAACCGGAGCATGCCTGAATATGTGTATTTTTATGCAGTTGTTAATTGTTGGATCAGGCCGGGCCCAGGACGGGCTAAAAATTTCATTTTGTGTTCGGGCCGGGCCGGGCTAAAAAAAAGGACCAAGCCCATCTCTAATTTCGGCTCATATAAATATGATGAAATGGAAACATTGCTAAAAACGAAAATTATCCAAATCGGTCGACCCGTTCGGACAACGGACGTCGATCAATTTTTATAAATACAGAAAAGTGGAAGTATCTTTATCAAAACAATGTAACTTTTGATTACCTGGGAACGGCACATAGCGCAACAAAAAGATTCCAACTATGATACAAAAATATTCCAGATCCAATATTGATTTTCAATGGAATTAAACACCACGCAATGCCTAAAATACATAAAAAATTTAGTTTAAAAAAATATGAAAATTACATCATAAAGGAAATGAAAAAATGTACAGATGTCAGATCAAAATTTAGGCAATTATAGTAATTAACACCAAACAAATATTGCTGTTCTTTTAAGTGAACAATCTGGTTAATGAATGAATCGAGGTATGGCAATCTTCTCCAACTGACCCAAAGATTCTTTTAATAAGTTCCATTCTGTTTTCAAATTCATTGAAATTGACTCATCCCAATCTAAAATATTTACCCAAACATTCTGCAAAAGGATCATTCCCTTTATTACACTAATCGACGAAATTTTTTCCCGCTGTGGCCAAAACTGACTTTTTCTGATAGATTTCGGGATTTAAAATTTTATAAAGAATATTGGTTTTTATACCCGTACACAAAAAGAGTTAAGGGGTATACTGTATTTCTGGTAAAAGTGGATGTGTATAACGCAGAGAAGGAAAGCAACCAAATTTTGTTTCCAGACTCATGTGATATCACACTGAATCAAGTTTTTTCCAAATCGTGCCACGCCCCCTCTGCCTTCACAAAGAACGAAAGCCTACACAAAGCCTACGTTATGCATTGTCTTTCTCGCTCGCACACACTCTGCCCTGTGCAATGCGCGAGCGCCCCCTCGCGGAGGAGATATAGAATCTAAATGGTAGATGTAGAATATCTGTTCTAAATGTTTAATCTACATTTAAGATGTAGATGTAGTTAACAAATGTAACAAAAAAATGTAAAATTTCAAAATTTCATTTTAAATTTCAATCATAAGCTCACAAATTTATATACTGACTGAGTACGAGTATAAAAGTAGAGTCGCGACTAGAAGCGACTCACGTTCCTTCTCGTTACTTATATGCATACTATCAGCTGTCAGTTCTACCTTGAACATTGGCTGGGGAATTTTATTTATATTTATTATGTTCATAGCCATTTTACCCTCAAAGCTGATATCAAATGAATCTCGAAACAAAATTTGGTTGGTCTAACTCTTATTGTCTCGGAGATCTAGGCGCTCATCAAGACAGACAGACAGACGGAGGGACAGACAGACATGGCTCTAATGACTCGGCTATTGATGCTGATCAAGAATATATACTTTATGGGGTCGGAAACGTTTCCTTCTTTGCGTTACACACATCCACATTTACCACAAATACAGTATACGCCTTAACTCTTTGAGTACGGGTATAAAAATGAAGTTCACCCAATTTACAAGCTTCATTATCTACTGCACCGTAGGATCACCGTAGGAACCGATCAAACGAAATGGACCAGTCCAATGCACAAATTGTCAGGAATATGGACACACGAAAACTTATTGCACTCTACGGGCAGTCTGCGTTGCCTGTGGGGATTTCCATCTCCCTGAGGCCTGCCCCGTAAACAAGGAAGACCCATCTCCCAAAAAATGTAGCAACTGTGGGGGAAACCACACTGCCAACTATAGAGATTGCCCTGTCTATAAACAATTGAAAAATCGCCTAAACCAACAAATAGCTGCAGCACGAAACCCAGTCGTCCAACAAAAATTACCATACATTCCATCAACTACGCTCCAGGAGTTTCTTTTGCTCAGGCGTTAAGTTACAATAACGGGTCGTACGCCTCAGTGTCTAAGCCGACACTTCAACAAACCAATGCAGGAATAATGTAGCATCAGGCACCAAATTAGATCACAGAAATTACTGCCCAGCATCCGTCCCAATTGTCTGGTGGAATCGAGTCAATGCTGTTATCTATAACAAACACAATGGTACCAATACAACAAACGATGAAGGAGCTTATGCGCAATCAAAATCTCCACCTGGAGCTCCTACTCAAACAGAAATCTGTTTAAATGGGTTGTCTAAATATATCTTTCTGGAATGCAAATGGCATTTCACAGCACAAATTCGAGCTCAACACGACATCGACGCCATGCTCATATCAGAGACTTACCTAACAAATAAAAATTATTTTCACCTTAATGGCTATGCGACTAATTATCCCTATGGTAAGGCACATGGAGGTACTGGCGTTCTGATCAAGAATCGCACTCCGGGCAAGCCTACATATTGGCCTACAGATCCAAAGAAGAAACCCGACTTGATTGATTTTGCAGTTACGCGAAGAGTGCTGCAAGATCAGATCCATGTAAAACACTTAACAGATCTATCATCTGATCATTCGCCTATTCTGCTTCTACCTCACGACTATACATAGCTTTCGGAACGCCCACACTTTCTAACATCTAGCAAAAAAGATTGGCTTAAATACAGAAAGAATCGATGGCTGCCCAAACATTTATTGTAAAGATGACATTGATAGCTCTGTTAAAGCATTAGTATCCGCAATGTCACTGGCGGCAAAACAATCTACACCAATATGAGCAGCTAATAAACTTTCCAACATCAGTCGTGTTTCTAGGCACATGGAAGTGCTGCTACGCGATAAAAGAAGGCTTCGGCGAGAGTGGCAAGCCCACAGATCACCTGCTTCGTTGTATTGTTCCTATTTTTGGTTTACTATAAAACATGCATCTATTTCCGATGGATCGTTGGGAATATCCAATAATCTTAACTTTCTAATACTTTCTAATTCTTTTTTGGATTTCAAAAGTCTAATAGATGAAATAAATGGATCTGAAGAGGCTGCCAACATGTTGAAAAGATCCTGATTTTGCCTTGTTCGTGATATTTTACAAGTATTCATGTACCTGAATTTCTTGTAATCCTTGTTTCTCGTTCCCTGGGCCTCCTCTGACATCTCTCCAATTGGAAGGCTCTGATGTTCTATTAAAATTTGACGGTGTGACAAAATTTTATGAAGCGTTTAAGTAAGCTTCTTTTCTGGATACTTTTCAAATAACAACTCTGCAGTCTTCGAGGCATATTCGCCAAATTTGCGGGTGTTAATTTTGTCCTTGCAGTTTAAAATATTCAAAATTACAGCCAATCTTTGGATAATCTTTGATAATCTTTGGATCCACTCCAGTTATTTTTTCTGTAATTTCGTGTTCCTTAAAGAATTTCCGGGATGAGTTTCCATCGTTTGTGTTCCCGTATCCATATTTGGGGCAGTCGACCCTCAGTCCAAGTTTCGAAAAGAATTCGTCTTGAATCATTTTTTTCCTGTGTTTATGTTTCTCTTTGGCTGGCATGCTATCGTCAAAAGATTTTTCCGTTCGCGGGATGGTATATGCAAGTTTTAAAATAAGCTCCATACATCTTATTCTTGCATGCAATGGGGAGTCGTGTATTGGCGAAGCCAATTCACAAGTCAAGAAAAAGATACACACGGTGGTGAAGTCGCGAATCAATGGTAGTGAGTTCTCTATCGATTTTTGGATCCTAAAGTCAATCTCGGGATATCACCCTGATCACGCACTCAATGTGAGTTCCCCGAAGAACCTACCTCTTGCAGACCCATAATTCTATAAGCCACAAAGAATAGATATGTTGATGGGTGCAGAGACAAGGTCTCGTGACCCTGAGTTGCACCAGATGTACTTGGAATTCATGGAAGAGTACTTCTCCTTAGGTCACATGACTCCCACAGACAATTCAATCCCTAAAACTCCACATTATTTTATACCACATCAGTGTGTGTTGAGGCCCCAGAGTATGTCGACTAAGCTCCGCGTCGTTTTCGATGCATCGTGCAAAACTTCGTCCCAGGTGGCCTTGAACGATACGTTGATGGTCGTTCCTACAATACAGGATGAGCTGTATGCGACGTTACTCCGCTTCAGACTACACAGGTACGCCTTGACAGCCGATGTCAAGAAGATGTATCGCCAAGACTTGGTAGATAGAGCGGATAGGCAATTTCAGCTCATAGTGTAGAGAAGAGACCCTTCTGAGTCCTTGAGAATATACCTGCTCAACGCTCATTCCCAAAGGCTGCTGAAGTTATCGGGTCCGACTTTTATGTCGATGATATGTTGACTGGTGCTGGTTGCGTAGAGGAGCTAAAGACAATTAAGTCTTACGTGACTCAGGTTCTTCAAACCGCAGGGTTTGAAGTAGCTAAGTGGTTCTCGAACTCACCTGAGGTCACCGCATCCGAGAGCACAGTTAAACCGATAACGATCTCGGACTCAGAGTCAACCAAGGCGTTGGGAATATCGTGGCTACCGCACGAAGACGTCTTTCGGTTCCAACTTGACAGTTCAGTCATGGGTCTCCGAGCGACAAAACGGAACATATTATCGGTGACATCAATGCTGTTTGACCCCCTTGGTTTGTTTAGCCCCTTGGTAATCAAGGGAAAGATTCTACTGCAGGAGCTGTGGCTTAACAAGCTAGATTGGGATGAGTCAATTCCAATGAATCAGGAAACAGCATGGAACTTATTAAAATTATCCTTGGGTCAGCTGGAGAAGATTGCCATACCTCGATTTGTGCATACTGATCCCATGTCACCGATTCAAGTACATGCCTTTGCCGACGCCTCCATGAGAGCATATGGAGCATGCGTCTATATCCGTAGTAAGACTGCAAAAGGTTTCAAGGTCTCGTTGTTGACTGCAAAGTTGAAAGTAGCGCCGCTCAAGACGAAAACGCTTCCAAGGCTTGAGTTATGTGCCGCTCACCTTCTCGCAGATCTCTGTCACCGGCTCAAATCGCTACTTAAGGTGCCGATAGAAGGAATGGTGTATTGGTCGGATTCTGAAGTGACCCTTCATTGGATCCGCTCCCACCCCTCGTCGTTATCAACATTCGTTGCGAACCGAGTAGCTGAGATTCAGGAGTGGTCAGGTGACGCTACGTGGTGGCATGTGCCAACTAAACAGAACCCAGTAGACATAGTTTCGAGAGGTTGTGACGTTCAGGAAATATTGCAGTCAATCTGGTTTAGGGGACCAGCGTTTTTGAAGGAAGAAGAAGAGAGCTGGCCCAGAAACCCCCACTTCGAGCTCTCCGAGGAAGAGCTGAAGCTGGAAATCAGAAAGACAGCGGTCGGACTGACCGTGACCGCTAAGTTAAATGATTTAGTGGAGATAATCGAGGGATACTCGTCACACCTCAAGCTGCTAAGAGTGTTCGTTTACGTATTCCGCTTCATCCAAAAGTGCAAAGACAAAAATCTGAAATTTGAAGTAGAGAACGATGAGGCTTTTCACAAAATTGTCGAGTTGATCCAGAAAAACGAATATCAGGAAGATATAGAAAGGGTTCGTAAAGGCAGCAGGTTAGGCCCCAGTCTTCAGTGGTTAAATCCCGTTATCAATGAGGAAATGAGGACTTGGTGCTCATTTTCGTTGTTGCGAGTTGGGGGCGACTAGTTAACGTTCCTATGTCTTACAATGCCAAGTTTCCGCTGTTGTTGACAAAACGCTCGCAGTTTGTGCAGACCTATAGTTGCTGTCTGCATCAAACGAATTTTCTTGCCGGCCCACGAGCACTGGTGAGCATCCTTAGGCAGCGTTTTTTGGATAGTAAACGCTCAGGAAGTGTGCCGGGCGACAGTCAGGTCATGCATCCGCTGCTTTAAATGCAAGCTTCGACTGCAGACCCAACTGTTGGAAAATCTACCCGCAGACCGGCTCCGTGCTCTCCGCCCAATCGCAGTATGCGGCGTTGATTTTTGTAGCCCAGTCTAAACGACGCTGAAAATTCGTGGAAGGCCCCTTTATAAGTCCTACATAGCGTTGTTTGTCTTTTTTGCGTCCAAGGCGGTTCATTTAGAAATTGTCTCCGATCTGACGACTAATTCCTTCTTATTGGCTTTTCAGAGGTTTGTTGGTCGTCGAGGATATCCGCTCCGAGTGAATTGCGACAACGGGACAAATTTCGTAGGAGCAAGCCGCCACTTCCAGGAGCTGAAGAAGAGGATCGAGGCAGAGGCGGCCGCGATAAGCGAGTTCGCAGCGAGGAGCGGCTGCTCGCTCTTCACCGCCGAGGAGCTAGAGAGCGTGATGGTGGGCATCGAGGCGGTGTTCAACTCGTGCCCTCTGGGACCCCTAAGCCCAGACCCAAGCGACGCGTCGCTGCCTTTGTCGACGTCGAGTCCGTAAAATTTTTCCTATGACACACCTTAGACACGACCCACCCCAATACAAAATACATTTCACATAGTAAATTGGGTTGAATAAAATAACACTACTCGACAAAATTGAATTTTCTTTTTAAGATGTGGCCCAAAATGATTTTACTGATAGATTTCGAGATTTACTATTTTTTAAACAACATTGTTTTTTATACCCGTAGGGGAGAGGGCCTGGTTGTGGACCACGTTTTGTTTTTGCCTCATAGCTTTTGATCAATTGCATATTATACAAACATATGTGTACCAATTTAAAGCTAGAGGTATTAATTAGCTAACTACCAGTGATTGATTCTTTCATTCAGAAAAATTTTATTAAGAATATAGTGATGTGACCTTTTTAAAAAAATATAGGCCTAGTTGTGGACCACCCTGAAAAATCCGCCTAAAAGTAAAAAATATGAAAGAAAATCACCACAAACAACGATAAATTTAAAGTTTATTTATTTTAAGAGCCTAGTGGCATAAAGGAAAAGGATGATGATCATTTTTAACAATAATTATTAGTCTGAGTAGCAGTGCTTGCACGTGAAGTAGCTGCCACGCATATTAACGCACTTTAAATGCACCGGACGACTACATTCATTGCCTTTTATTGAGTTTGCGGCGGTTAATGTCCTTGGCAGTAGATGCAGACAAATGACGCAAAAGTCTTCATCTTCTTCCGAAAGAGCCTTGCTTCGCTTAGCTGCCGTTTTTTTTGGATAAGGATGCCTTCCGTCCACCATTTTTTGGGAGAAACAGATGCCTGGCTATTTTTTAGCTTTGAATCTTACTCAGCTGCTTTGTTCTTCAAAGAAGCAACGCAGTGTGGTGATATAAGCACGGAGCTTTTCATTGGCTTTCTTCCACGATTGGAAGGCTTCTTTGGTGTAGCCGCTTGCAGAGTCTATTAATATCTACTAAAAGTGACAGGCAGCTCGTTGAAGATGCTCCTGATGATAACGGCAGAGAGAGAAATAGCTAAAAGCTCATAACCCAGCGCAAATATCTAAATCAGTTTGATATTCTCTGCAGCACGTACATTGTGTGATTGTATGCGTGAAATGAGATCGCATACGTCACACGTACACGATTCGTCTAAAATCGATATCAAGCTCAAAGCTCTGACTAATGTAAAGTGATTTAAATGTTATCATTTTGTTAAAGAATACCATAAACAAGATATTATGCAGTTTCGTAAACAAATACACGCATTAAATACAAAATATCAGGTGGTCCACAACAGGTATCATGGCGTGTCTCACAACCGAGCAAAACAGACAATTTTTCCAAAAAACCAAAATAACATGTTCTGCATATATTTTGGTTAAAAACGAAAATAATTCACAAACTACAATACCCACACTACAAGAAAAACGAAACAGTAAAATTTTTGGACAAAATTTACATCCATTTTTTCGCACTTCAAAAATAATAAAATTGACATCCAAGTTTTTTTTCCCCCATTTTTTGTATAATGCTCACAGCACCTAGACCAAAGCAGCTATTTGTTTCGGTATTAGCACAAAAACTGCGTATTGTTAACGAATATGACTCCCAATACTCAGATCAGTAGATCGGCAGTTGTCAGAAAGTAAAGTGGAATAAGTTGTTTCTAAAGTCGTCATAATCAGCAGTTATATTAATTACACTTATTCGAACCCTTTAAATACTACACATTGTGTACTTGTGTACAATACTCAATAAAACACTGATAATATTAAACTATCTTACATGTATTATCTACATTTTAGATGTAGATGTAGTTAACAGATGTAGCAAAAAATGTAAAATGTAAAATTTTAAAATTTCTATTTAAATTTCAATCATAAGCTCACAAATTTATATACTGACTGAGTACGGGTATAAAAGTAGAGTCGCGACTAGAAACGACTCACGTTCCTTATCGTTTTACATAACTTAAGTATCTTATTTCTGGTTGCATGTTACATTACAGTTCTGAAAAGCTGACAAATGCATCTATAAATCAGACCCAGATACGTTGTACCTAGAGCTTAACCTCTGGAAGTTATTAAGCTTTTAAGTTCAAATTAGATAGTTTTTTGAAGTATTTTTTCACGAAATTTTGACTTTAAAAACTCAGGAGCTTTTCGGCAACTCTGACTCCACATTTGCAAATAATTGAATCCGTTGTATATTTTATAGCTGTTTTATTGCTCGACGTATTGAAGCCGTGGCCGTGAACTACGATCCGATGCTTTCGACAAATAATACACAGGGCGACGCAAATGAAATAAGTAATATACAATAAGTACAGTGTGTGGGTACGGGTATGCGCTGAGAGAGCGATTTACAGTATAAGAGATGTGATTTCAATTTCTTAAGAACCCGAGGCGGTATAAATTTCAAATTGAAACCGTTGTTGATGCAATGATTATGCAATTGGTGGCATTGTCCGACCAAATGCGTCGGGGTATGCCGCGCGTGGCAACGAACGCTTGAGAGCACTCAAAAATCCAACAGTTGTGAGGTCCTTAACTAATTCCAACCAAACGGCCTTTGTTGCGCAACAAATGAAGACGCTGATGTAACATTTTGTAGGCGTTCGACTGCGCCCATCTGGCCTGTAATAGAAGGGACCGCAGTAGTCGATTCCAGTGACGCTGAATGCAGGCAAATCCTGCACTCGATCCTTCGGTAAGTCAGCCATGATGTGCTCCACAAGACGAGGTCTGGATCTGCAGCAGATGATGCACTTCCTCAACGCTCGAGCAACAGTTTTCATGCCGCCGATGAGCCAGAACTGCAAGCGAATCGATGCCAGTAGCGACTGCGGACTAGCATGGTGATGCTTCCTATGAAAGTGCATGATGATGGCGACCGTCAATGGATGATCCCTGGGCAAAATGATTGGGTGGCGTGCATCGAAGCCAAGAGTTGAGTGCCGCAAGCGACCACCAACACGAATCAACCCAACGTCATCTAAGAAGGGCGAGAGAGATATAATGCTGCTGAAGGACTCCACACAGTTCCCCTTCCGCAGAGCACGGTACTCAGGATACAGATGGGCCCGCTGAACGATGCGACACAAAAAATGCGATCCGTTGCGAAGGTCTTCAGACGAGAGATTCGGTGACCTTGTCTTATTCATGAACTTATGAACACATCCAAAAATGCGCATCATGACTCCGAATGAGTTAATGTGCTTAAACGAAAGCGAGATGTCGACACGCTCAGACGACAGCAATACTCGATGTCTAATTACCTGAAGCTACTTCTTTCGCCTTGCAAGAAGGAAGGTGCATTCATCCACAACCTAGACTGCAAGAGCTCCTGAGGCGCTGCTCCCTTTGACAGAATTTCAGCCGGGTTCATTTCAGTTGGGACCAATCCATCCCCTTCGTAAGTTGTTCTATTGCAGAAATCTTGTTGGATACGAACACGTTAAGTTTTGATGGTTCCTCTCGCAACCAAGACAGTAGCACAGTTGAATCCGACCAGCAACGGATGGTTCCTCTCGTAACCAAGACAGTAGCACAGTTGAATCCGACCAGAAACGGATCGGACAGTCGAACGTATCCATTTTTCTGATTTCACGAAGTAAATTGGCCAATAGGAACGCTGCAAATAGCTCAAGCTTAAGCACCGTGAGTGTTTTTAATGGGGAAACTCTAGCCTTCGAGCGCTTCAAAGCAAATGTACCTCAGCGGCGGTATCCTTAAACGACCGAGCATAGATACAAGCCCCATAGGCCTGGAGGCTGGCATCGCAAAAGGCATGCAATTCAAACCTTGCCTTAGGTTGAAGTATGTATCGCGGAAATGTAGCGTGACCCACAGTAGCGAAGTCCTCGCAAAACTCAGCCCAATTCGATTCCAACGGCTTGGGAAGACTTTCATCCCAATGCAGCTTGTCTCTCCACATGCGCTGCATGATGATTTTCGTTCTTGTCAATGTTGGTCCGATCAATCCAATAGGATCATAGCACCGCGCAATGGTTGACAACGCCGAGCGCTTAGTGTGCTTGCCAACACCGATTTGAGGTGCAAAAGTAAACAAGAACATGAGTCCAAGCGCCTTGGTCACATCGTTGCCATCATCAAGCTTCAGAAAACTTTTCCCTTTCGGCCTCAGAGACTTCACAAAGAACCTCAGGAAAGTTGGAGCACCATTTCCTAAATTGAGAATTGCCTCGAGCGTGGTCTGACGCATAATATCCAGCACTTCCTCGACTGAATTGCCTCCAGAGATCATATCGTCCACGTAGAAGTCCTGTAGAATGGTTTCCGAACCCAATGGATACGAAGGCGACTCATCCATGGCCAGCTGATGTATAGTTCGAATAGCTAAAAACGAAGCAGGCTTCGTCCCATAGGTGACTGTGTTTAGCTTGAAGATCTGTATGTCGTCGTCAAGAGAGTCCCGCCACAATATGCATTGGAGCATGGTGTCAGTCATTGAGACACGCACGCACCTATACATTTTACCGATATCACCTGTAAGAGCAATGGAAAAATTACGAAACCGAATGAGTGTGAAACAGCTTGGCTTGAATGGTGGGACCTGACATAAGCAGACCATTCAACGAAAGACCAGATGTGGTAGCTGCAGAGCCGTCGTATACGACTCTCAGCTTTGTCGTGGAGCTTTCCTCTTTAATGACGCAATGATGAGGCAAGAAATACTTGCACTTGTGCCTATCTTCCTTTGGCACCAGCGACATATGATCAAGGGCCAGGTATTCTTTCATAAATGCCGAATATTTCGAATACAAATCTGGACTACACACGAACTTGCGATGGGTTGCGATGAACGAGGAGTTGTTGACGGCCGAGTGTCCGCCATCAGAAAGAAAGAAACGCTTTACAACTTCTGACGGACAATACTCTCCTTCTTTTAGTAAGTACGGTCTATCTGCCGCCGCCAGAGCGCATCGATTGCTGATGTTGTTCGCCAGCCCTCCAGAGACGTTCCAACTAAGTTTGGTGTTCTGGAGCGACGGTAACCTTTCCAACGCAGATCAAATCGAAAAATGGACCAGCTCCATTCAGCATATCGATTCGCTGAGACCTATAGAATAAAGGTTCAGTCAAACTTATATTCTTAGGTAAATCCCAGCCAGCAGCATTAATGTCGCAATGCGGCTGATAGTCAGTGATGACCTTAGTAACGACCGCCGTGATTGAAGTCTTGTGTCCCCCATCCTGAGACTGCATAACAACTTCCACTGCCTTATCCTGAGCGACGATTCTCCGATGCCAGATATCGAAATAGGCGAATGACGATGATTTAGTTGTAGATGGCCAGCTAGACGGGACGTTATGAAATTAAGCTGCGATGCTGAATCAAGAATCGTTCGATAGGGCACCAGTGTTCCAGCTCGATTCTTAACCAAAACGATGGCTGTAGATAGCAACACGTAATCGTTTGGGATACTGGCAATAGGTGGAGGGTGAGGTGAGGAGGTCGAAATAAATACAGATGTTTGACTGTTTGGCGGTTTGGCGACATATGGAGCAATGCTTCATATGACATTGCTTACAATTTCCAGACTTCCACTGCTGCAACCCATGGTCCTTGCACAAACAATTAAGGCAGAGATGTCATTTCTTTGCTTCCTTGAAGCGCAAAGTATGGGAAAAATTCAAGAACATACTGTATTTGGTTAGAATGTGGTCTTTTCCGTCACAAGACAGGCATGCAGAGTTATAAGCGTTAGTAGACGAGACAATAAGGAAATTTTTGTTAGGATTTTGCGTGCTTTTCCCACATTTTCCAGATTCTCCATCATCCGGCAGCGTTTTTCCAGAAATGAAGTCATGGTGCTCCAATTCGACAGCTTTTTGATCGGCAAGTATTGTATTGTATTGTATGTTTATTGTATTTCCTAGTGCTACAAGCAAGGGGCTTATAATTAGAGCACTAGTCACTAGGTGTCACAAAAGTTTGGTATTAAGCTTAGAGCTAACTTAATCTTTTAATATGACATACGAAAGGTTAATGGTTACATTTGTTGGTTTGTTTTTCTTAATTTTAAATTAAATTTAAGTTTTAAATCTTAGTCTATTGTAAGTTGGGCTCCTAACTGTGAATTGAATTGTGAAAGGTTTCGTATTGTTTTCATGTGATGTGGAAGTTGATTCCAAATGCGAATAACATTCACAAAGAAATTTCTCTCAGAATTTAGTGTTCTATATCGTATGGTGATAATATTGTTTGTTCTTGAGGAATTGGTAAATCTAAGTTTTTCATACAGACATTTGGGTCATGTCGAAAATTTTATATGCAAATGCAGAGATTCTGTCGTTGCGCCTTAATCCAAATATGTTTCTAGCTATATTATTAAAGCACACGCTCAACTTTTGCCTGTTTTCGTAGCCACAATTTCCAAATGCCTCAATCCCATAAGTTAGTAAAGGTACTGGGTATGCTTTTGCTATCTGCATCCGGATGCTTACTGGTATAAATGGCTTGGTAATATTAAGTGCTCTTAGAATCCCAAAAGTTTTGCCAACTGCTTTGCTCACATGATCATCCCACGACAGAGTACTGTTTATTATAAAGCCTAAATTAGTTATCTTAATATAGTTTCGTTAATTTGTTTCTTGTTTTTGTATATAACCAAGCATTTTGACTTCTTTTGATTTAGGCATAGGCGATTGTTGGTTGCCCAAGCACTAATCTTCTCAAGCTTTCTATTGGTTATATAATTGGACGTCATCGGCGTACATATTCAATTTACAGTCGGACAATACTATTGGCAAATCATTTACATAAATCGAAAACAATAACGGACCAAGTACTGATCCCTGTGGGAAACCACACTTAACATAGGCAAAGGACGACATTTTCCCTTCGGTAACAACAGCCTGGCTCCTATTTAGGAGATAGGACGATAGCAACCGTACTGCTGCGTCAGAGAAGTTGTAGGATTCGCAAAGCTTTGCGATGAGGATGCGATGGTCAACTGAGTCAATAGCTTTAGTGTAGTCAAGAAGAGTTAGAAACGTTACATTTCCGTCGTCCATTCTTTCACGGATATCCTCTACATTTTTTACCAAGGTCTCGAACGCTTTTGACAGGGTCGGGAATATGGATATTGGCCTATAGTCTGGAGAGTTTGCTTTTGGAATGGGGATTATTTTAGCCTCCTTTCACGTTTCCGGGAAGGTTGATGTCATAATGACTGAGTTAAAAATGTGAGTAACTTGCATAATAATTCTAGGGAGTATTCTCAAAAATTTCGGGTTGTCTCGTCTACTAACGCTTATAACTCTGCATGCCTGTCTTACAGTATGTTCTTGAATTTTTCCCATACTTTGCGCTTCAAGGAAGCAAGCAACAGAAACTAAAGCTAGGAACATTATGTCAAGTTCATGATTGGTGGTGGGTCCGGTGCCACTAATTGCAAAAACTATTTGTTCACTTCATTTACGTCCATGTCAACTGGCGCATTTCTTGTTTTTTTGCCAATTCCTATACTTTTAATCATTTGCCATTTCTGCTTGCTTCTTAAACTTTGTCGAGTAGAAGGCGGTCTTTATCAGTTTGGTTACGTCTGATCTTAATGATTTGTAAATATTATAGCCTTTTTACACTGAGATGACAATTTTTGACAATTAAAATAAATTTTAAATATGGACGAGAAGAAATTGTTGCTCCTTTCTGTTGTGGAACAGGATACAAAGACTCTGCAACAATGCATGAACTTGGCGGGGATATCACCAGGAATGGTAGAGTACTTGTGTAGTGGAGAATGCTTTCGGCCAATTTAAGGCTCGTTTTAGGAAGATTAAGATGGGACTGGACAATAATATAAGAAACTAAAGAAACTAACTAAGAATATAAGAAACTAAAAATGTGAGTAACTTGCATAATAATTCTAGGGAGTATTCTCAAAAATTTCGGGTTGTCTCGTCTACTAACGCTTATAACTCTGCATGCCTGTCTTACAGTATGTTCTTGAATTTTTCCCATACTTTGCGCTTCAAGGAAGCAAGCAACAGAAACTAAAGCTAGGAACATTATGTCAAGTTCATGATTGGTGGTGGGTCCGGTGCCACTAATTGCAAAAACTATTTGTTCACTTCATTTACGTCCATGTCAACTGGCGCATTTCTTGTTTTTTTGCCAATTCCTATACTTTTAATCATTTGCCATTTCTGCTTGCTTCTTAAACTTTGTCGAGTAGAAGGCGGTCTTTATCAGTTTGGTTACGTCTGATCTTAATGATTTGTACATATTATAGCCTTTTTACACTGAGATGACAATTTTTGACAATTAAAATAAATTTTAAATATGGACGAGAAGAAATTGTTGCTCCTTTCTGTTGTGGAACAGGATACAAAGACGCTGCAACAATGCATGAACTTGGCGGGGATATCACCAGGAATGGTAGAGTACTTGTGTAGTGGAGAATGCTTTCGGCCAATTTAAGGCTCGTTTTAGGAAGATTAAGATTAAGGAAATTTTTGTTAGGATTTTGCGTGCTTTTCCCACATTTTCCAGATTCTCCATCATCCGGCAGCGTTTTTCCAGAAATGAAGTCATGGTGCTCCAATTCGACAGCTTTTTGATCGGAAAGTACTGTATTGTATTGTATGTTTATTGTATTTCCTAGTGCTACAAGCAAGGGGCTTATAATTAGAGCACTAGTCACTAGGTGTCACAAAAGTTTGGTATTAAGCTTAGAGCTAACTTAATCTTTTAATATGACATACGAATGGTTAATGGTTACATTTGTTGGTTTGTTTTTCTTAATTTTAAATTAAATTTAAGTTTTAAATCTTAGTCTATTGTAAGTTGGGCTCCTAACTGTGAATTGAATTGTGAAAGGTTTCGTATTGTTTTCATGTGATGTGGAAGTTGATTCCAAATGCGAATAACATTCACAAAGAAATTTCTCTCAGAATTTAGTGTTCTATATCGTATGGTGATAATATTGTTTGTTCTTGAGGAATTGGTAAATCTAAGTTTTTCATACAGACATTTGGGTCATGTCGAAAATTTTATATGCAAATGCAGAGATTCTGTCGTTGCGCCTTAATCCAAATATGTTTCTAGCTATATTATTAAAGCACACGCTCAACTTTTGCCTGTTTTCGTAGCCACAATTTCCAAATGCCTCAATCCCATAAGTTAGTAAAGGTACTGGGTATGCTTTTGCTATCTGCATCCGGATGCTTACTGGTATAAATGGCTTGGTAATATTAAGTGCTCTTAGAATCCCAAAAGTTTTGCCAACTGCTTTGCTCACATGATCATCCCACGACAGAGTACTGTTTATTATAAAGCCTAAATTAGTTATCTTAATATAGTTTCGTTAATTTGTTTCTTGTTTTTGTATATAACCAAGCATTTTGACTTCTTTTGATTTAGGCATAGGCGATTGTTGGTTGCCCAAGCACTAATCTTCTCAAGCTTTCTATTGGTTATATAATTGGACGTCATCGGCGTACATATTCACTTTACAGTCGGACAATACTATTGGCAAATCATTTACATAAATCGAAAACAATAACGGACCAAGTACTGATCCCTGTGGGAAACCACACTTAACATAGGCAAAGGACGACATTTTCCCTTCGGTAACAACAGCCTGGCTCCTATTTAGGAGATAGGACGATAGCAACCGTACTGCTGCGTCAGAGAAGTTGTAGGATTCGCAAAGCTTTGCGATGAGGATGCGATGGTCAACTGAGTCAATAGCTTTAGTGTAGTCAAGAAGAGTTAGAAACGTTACATTTCCGTCGTCCATTCTTTCACGGATATCCTCTACATTTTTTACCAAGGTCTCGAACGCTTTTGACAGGGTCGGGAATATGGATATTGGCCTATAGTCTGGAGAGTTTGCTTTTGGAATGGGGATTATTTTAGCCTCCTTTCACGTTTCCGGGAAGGTTGATGTCATAATGACTGAGTTAAAAATGTGAGTAACTTGCATAATAATTCTAGGGAGTATTCTCAAAAATTTCGGGTTGTCTCGTCTACTAACGCTTATAACTCTGCATGCCTGTCTTACAGTATGTTCTTGAATTTTTCCCATACTTTGCGCTTCAAGGAAGCAAGCAACAGAAACTAAAGCTAGGAACATTATGTCAAGTTCATGATTGGTGGTGGGTCCGGTGCAACTAATTGCAAAAACTTTTTGTTCACTTCATTTACGTCCATGTCAACTTGCGCATTTCTTGTTTTTTTTGCCAATTCCTATACTTTTAATCATTTGCCATTTCTGCTTGCTTCTTAAACTTTGTCGAGTAGAAGGCGGTCTTTATCAGTTTGGTTACGTCTGATCTTAATGATTTGTACATATTATAGCCTTTTTACACTGAGATGACAATTTTTGACAATTAAAATAAATTTTAAATATGGACGAGAAGAAATTGTTGCTCCTTTCTGTTGTGGAACAGGATACAAAGACTCTGCAACAATGCATGAACTTGGCGGGGATATCACCAGGAATGGTAGAGTACTTGTGTAGTGGAGAATGCTTTCGGCCAATTTAAGGCTCGTTTTAGGAAGATTAAGATGGGACTGGACAATAATATAAGAAACTCTTCGATAATTGCCTGCTGCTGTATTCTCCACAATTTTTGCATAATGCAGAACTGTCCAGTTTCTGAAAATTGGTCGCGCGAAGCAACAGGGAGATACCTGTAAATGAACAATGGGTTGGAAATTCCAATATAAGGGCGGAATCTATACGACACGCTTTAGCGATACACTTTGTGAATACTGATAAAAACTAAAAGAAGTTCAATTATGTACCATTATTATTTATTTATTTGTTGTCACTTTGTTGTTGCTAGTGGTGATAGTTCACATGATAGTCGAACAGGGTTGAAATATTCGGAAAATCGAATAAACTCAACTGAAACGCAACCATAACTCAACTTTTTGGCACCACTAGGCTCCTATGTTAAACCTATGTTAAAAAAACTGAGTTTTGCCTAAAACTCAATAACTCAACTGTAGTGTAAACAGGCCATTAAAGTGGCTTTCAGTCTTGTATTTTTAAAATTTTTAAAATGTGTCGTTTCGTTTGGGTATTTGTCTCCAGGTCGAACCATGAGTTATCTGTTCGTTTGACTGTCTTTCTCTTAATAGGTACATGTTCACTGTACATTGACTAGTTTGATTGAAGGTGGTCAAGCTGAGAATCCTGGTACCTTGAGTTTATCATATAGTAGAATTTTGTCAGTACTATCGACAAAAAATAAGTCTAGTAAAGTGTTTCTGGTTTTTGTAAATTGTGTGGTTCACTGTATTTAAGTCAAGGCTCAACATGCTATCTGTCAATGAGGATTCTCTAAGAATATCACAGTCACCTGCTAGGATTACGTCTGTATAATTCAAGGAAATGTCAGTAATAAGTGATGTCAGGTCAGAGTAATTAAAGTTTCGATTTTCTTCTATTGATTGTGATCTTTAAAAATATGTATTCTATGGCGCTATCTGGTCTTTGCTTACAGACGAGTTTTGCGGATATCTTGTTATTTATGTATATTGCAACGCCCCCGGCATGCCCTACACAATCAGAACGCAATACATTATATCCTCTACTTTCAATTAAGGAGTCACTTAAGTCGGGGATGAACCAAGTCTCGGACACACAAATAACATCCGCACGAGTCGATGAACATATGTCTGAATTCGTCAATTTTCTTTGTCAAGCTTTGTGCATTGACATGGCTGATTTGCAGGCCAGATTTTTGCTTCACCAGAATTCTGAGGACCTGAGATGTATTCGAATTGGTTATTTCTATTGAACCGTCCATATAAAATGTGTTTTAACACAACGAAGAATTGAATTATAGTAAGTGCAGTTAAGGGCCCACTTAAAAATAAAATATAGGAAGGTTAGATTGGTAGTACCACTAACCATACAGTATATATGTAGATGTGCCAGTTCATACAACGAATGTGTTATAGAAAACTTTGCAGGTCCAGGTCCCCCGCTCTCATTGCCTGTGCTCTCGGGGACCTGAGAGAGTAAGACTATGCTCTCAGGGGACCTGAGAGAGTAAGAAAGAGCACGGCCATGGTGCAATGCCAGTCGTTTGTCAAACGGCATCGAAAGAGGTTGTGTAGCGCACGATTTTTTTCTGTCTTTTCTGTCTTCTTCTTCCTTACAAATAAAATTCTTTCTATTACTAAAAATATTTTTTTTTAAATTTTTTTTATTTTCTTAAACATTTTTTCTGAATTACGAAATAAATGTCAGTATTTGTTTTTCATTATTTCGATTTATTATTATTTATATTTATTTATTAGAGAAAAAATGTTCTCGCTTGCCAGCGGAGAAGTAAAACACTTGCTATCTCTTTCTAGCGCTTGTTTGTCTCTGAGTGGCGAGATATTAGGGTTGAAAATATTAATGGTCCATTTTGCAGCTATTTTCCTCTCCAGGTCCAAAGGTCTTTGGCTCGGGGACCGGGACCTGGGCAATTCGGCATGTATGTGTGTGTGTACACAGACACGAAAAAATTTTGCCAATGTTTACGTTTCTAAAACTCGGTTTTGA